>PVKA01006971.1:0-80378 GCA_004027165.1 Ctenomys sociabilis
CAAGTAAAATCAATTGAGTCAGATAAGGCAAAGTGAATGGCATAAGCTGCAGGATACTAATCAGCTTTTCTTCTGGATGATTAACAACCTAAGATCCCAAGTCAGAGTTGAAGAAATAGAAGAGCCACAAGGCCAGCCAACATTTTGGACCTAGCCTTTCAAGGTCAGCGAAGACTCAGGACATAGGAGAACCTGTACTAGCTTGTTACAATTTGTTGCTCGATATTTGCATCATTTTAAAGCATAAACAGAAAATTATACAAAGTACATCTTGAATGGTAGAATGCCATTTTTATCATAATTTGTAATTTAAATGATCAATGTATTTAGAAAAAAACAAATATTAACATCATTTTTTTTTTGTAAATGAAATTTCACATTGTTTGAATTACTGCTTGAGTATCTAATCATGTTGATTTCAAGACTGCGGATTTCACAATTCCTCTTTAAATGAAAAATTATCAAGGTTGAGTATCAAAGAAAATATTGACAACTGATTAAATACTTTTGGTTTTAGGTACATCAGAAGTGTTTTTAGTAGGCGCTCCCTGATTAGCATCTAGTGTTAATTTCAAAATGTTTGGTGTCCTGTGAACAATAATTGGCCCTAATGTTATACTATGTTTCTTTTAGGAATATCAACTGATAAATATATCTTTTTATGTAACTGAAATCTTAAATTTGAATATAGTTTAGTAATTGTTATGGTTTGAGGTTTTTTCAAAGCAAACAATGTAGTAAAGGGCATGTTTTATAATAGCACTTTATAATAAATCACCCAATATGACATACAACAAGTGCAGGAAATCTACCCATACACTACATACTAAAGAATTCAGCTGAGGGCCTAGATCCTAATATTCTTCATGTGTCCAGCTAGAAACCTAGAGATCATAGCAATGCCTTTCACAAGTCCAACTGAATGTCTAAAATCCACAGCTGTATCTTGCAGGCCCTCTTCACGGATAAGTACTGAAAAGGCCCAAAGTGTTGGAAGCTAGGAAATCGATGCCAGCAGGATGAAGCATCTGTGCTAACACGCTGAGGGATCTGTATTGGAGCTAGGAAACAACACTCAAGATAAGCACCAGAGTTACCTCAAAGGTACCAAAGCTGTCCTCAGCAACAGTGAGGTCCCGAGTTCCTCCAGCAATGAGGAAAGCCAAGTTCTCTTAGTAAAGCCAATGTGACAAGCTTCTCCGTAAGGCTGAGCAGTGTACCATTTTCCCTTCCAAAGCCAGGAAGTGATACTCAAGATGAAGACCAAAGTTTCTCCAAAGTTCACCAGGAATTCCAGCAGGGCAAGGTCCTCCAGCACAACTGCCCAAGAGAGCTATAGCTCCAACAGCTTTTCCAAACAGGATCCCTAACAGTGTTCCAACAGCTTCTCCTGTTCTACCTTTATGCTGCTGGCAACAACCCTCAGGTGGGCCTCCTCCTGAACTCAACACCATGCTAGTTCAATTCAGCTAGGAGTAAGAAGCTGATGACCAGTTAGCTAACTATTGCATTAATTATCCAATTTCAATCTATACTTATGTTTGGTTTGTTCAGGGTTTTTCATTTCAATATAATATCTAAGAATATATTTATTATCTGTTGGTACAATTACACGCGAATTTGTATTTAGAGAAATATTATATAAATGATATATAAATCTCTATGTAAAATTGATAATTGTAAATCTTCATAATACAATGGAAATTTTAAGTGAAATAAAATCTGTAGTACAACTTGTTTTCTGTCTTTGTCAAAACTGGGGATTTAGGGGCAGAGGAAATGGCTCAGTGGAATAAGTGCTTTCCTGGCAAGTGCAAGGGCCTGAGTTCAATCCCCGGTTCCGCAAAAAGAAAAAAACAACTGAGGACTGAATTTCTTTTTACTGTGAGGTACATCATGGAAAATGAATGATTTATATGTTTTTGTGGACTGAGTCATAGAGGGTCAAAATATTAAACCATTTAAACTTAATTATTAAAATTATTCATTATTTTGTACATTTATGAAACAATCATTCTTAGGAGTTTTGCAATTGTGGTTAAGGTAAACTGAAAATGATTTATAAAATCATAACCAGAGAAATTCAGTAAATAACTTAGGTAATAAAAGGTACTGTTATAAGTAAAAAATTTCATTGATCATTGAGCATTAAACCCAATTTCAGTGTTTGGCACACTTATAATAATTATTTAATAAATTCAGGTAAAATCAATAATATATCAGTCTTTGCACTAATATGTATGGAACACCACTTAGTAATTAATATTCATTTTTATTTGTATAAACTTGATTTGTGAGATTTATCAAGGCAACTCTATTAAGGAAACATAAATTGAAGAAATTTAACTTACTGTTTGAAACAAATCTTACTTCAGTATTTTGAAAACATTTTGGCATTAGAGACAAAAATTATTTAGACCTCCACTCATATTTTCTGTATTAGCAATATTTAAGTAATACTTCCTCACTAATTTTCAAGTAAGTTAATTGTTCCATGAAACTGAACATACTATATAGAGAGCTGAGTCTAACCAAGTTATGAGGGAAAAGATGTTACAAAGACCTCTGCTATTGCATTTGAACAAATAACCTTAGACTATCATACCAACTGCTAACACTTACATTTCACTACTTCATGATATATGAAAATTATTTGGAAAGCAAAAGTATGGAAAGATTCATCTATTAAAATCACATTTTTTAATATATTGGTTACAGGGCCTCGCTATTCAGCTCAGCCTTGTAGTGATCCTCCAGTTTGTAGCCTCCCCAGCACTGGTATTACAGTCCTGTGTTCCTAAGCCCAGACTGGGTGGCTAGGTAAGTGCACCTGGGGCAGGGAGGGTATGGCATTTGTTGACAAGAATTTATATAAATTATTTTTATCTAGGTCTGACTCAAGGCAAATAACTGAAGTTTTTATTTCTTCTGTGCCTTGAGAAGTATTTTACTCTATGTATCTGTTCAGTCTATTATATTTAAGGCAGTCTATGCATAACTCATACTAATATGACTTTTAATAATCTTTTTTTTTATATTTCTAGAGAGTGATTCCCAGTCCTCTAACATGCTAGCCAAATATTCCATTACTGAGTTCGCTCCCCAGTGCACCATTATTTTTATGAATTATTCATAGAACACCTAGTGACATTTTGTGTATTATAGTTAATTAGATCACTACCCTCTTAGTTGTCCAAGTTGTGGCCAGGTATTCTTGATATTTTCTTCTTCCATGTAATATATAAGTGTTTATTAGGTCAGCTTGATTATCTGTGCTAAGACTGCCTTGCACTTCCTCTTTCCTTTCCTCGTGTGATTGATAATATTTTTGCTTCATCTCTAAATAATATCTCTTGGAACTCTTTTGTCACATTCCCCAATTTTTGCCTCTACACTTCCTGCTGCCATCTATGTGCAGTCCTTCTGCTGTTGTCTCCAGGTTATATGTATGGCTACACATTGTTTTATTTTTCAATTTTAATATCAATCAGTAATTTCTTATAATTTACCAAGTGCCTTTGAAAATTAAGCCTGCTATTTCCCCTCCATAAGCCTTTCAGCTCTACAGAAACATTAGAAGTAGTAATTTACATTATCTTTAAAAATGTTGCAAAGTCCCCACTTCTCAAGAAAGGACTCTAAAAGGCCAATTTGATCTGGCCTCTCTCTTCTATCTTCACTTGCTCCTTAGATAAGTTTAAATTCTTAGGTAACTGTCATTCACCTGGCCTTATTTATGAAGATTATTGCAAATTCAATGTTATTGGGAGTCAGGAAGATAGCTCAGTGGAATAAGTGCTTGACTGGCAAGTGAAAAGTCCTGAGTTTGATTCCTCGTGACGCCTCTTCCAAAAAAAAAAAAATAATCAATGTCGTAAAGGGAACTATTTCGCTGTTGAAATTCAAATGAACATAAGAACAGTAATTTGCTCAAAAAAATAGCAGCTAAAATTTACTTGAGAAAAGTTATAATTACAATACATATACTTTAAAATTCTAAATCAAGTTACCAAATAATATTATGTTTGCCTAATAAGGTACTCTTTATTTTCCTGGACAAGTAAATTATTGCACATCTTTTATTCTCTTCAGAGTTTATGTATTAATCTAGTCTTTCCTCCAAACACTGAACAATTACGTTCACATGCTAAGCTCGTGGCATTAAAACTTATTGTATTGAAGGAAACTAAAAGTACTTGATCTAATTTTCTCACTTTGTTAAGACTTTATTTACAAACCCCACATTGAAACTGAATTGTTTTTCACTCTACTTATTCCTATTATAGCATTTCTCTTCTTTCTTCAGAGTTTACTTGCTTGATTTCTCTTCTGGATTGCATCTACTACAATAACCTTTGAAATATTTGCAGCTGCATTTTAATTTTTTTCAATGTAATTTATTTTTTACAAAGGAAAACTGTTAGTGTACATTGGTAGTACATAATGATTACATTCCTTACGGGAGTTTATTAATGTTGCCATGAACAGGCATTTCTCAGAAGTACACATGGACCTTAAATACATCAAAAAATGTTCACCATCTCTGTTCATTAGAAAAATGCAAGTTAATACAGCATTGAGGTCTGGGAAAATGGCTCAGTGGAAGAAGCACTTCTGTGGCAAGTGCAAGGGCCTGAGTTCAATCCTCAGTTCTGCAAATAAACAAACAATACAGCATTGAGAGCATATCTTCTACAGAAAGAATCACTGTCTTCAAAGCACCAAATAGAGCTCTTATGCTTCACTACTAGATTATTCATGTTGTCAGGGTGGGGTCATTTTTCAGAAGTCCTTGGATCTAGAGCGTGATTGATTCATGGTACAATACTAGGATTAAGGGTCTTGGATTTAAGGATGCGTGATTATTATGTTACTCCACTGATTAAATTGGCATGTCCTAATGCTAGAAGACAAGATAAAAGTGGCAGACAGACATGCTACTGTGGCTTTCTTGCCAAGCTGCCTGCCTATGATGAGCTGTTTGTCCTCTGTTCTGCCTGTCCTCAATGCCTCCTTGCTTGTAGCCATCTGATTATAGGCTGAAAACTCTGTGAATTGTGAGCTAAACAAATTTTGTTTTAATTCTGGGTGTTGAGTATTTTGTCTAAACAAAGGGATAAGTAGCAAGGCAGAGCTTGGCAATAGGAATGCAACCATTCCTTTGGTGGTTTAGGAATCCATGTAGCTGACTTGTAAGAAGGGAAAGCTTTTGGGAATGCTTCGGAGATGCCAGTTGCAAGTTACTGTGGGAACACTTAAAACTGTATCTCATGGGAGATTCAGCTCAGAGCTCTGAAGACAAGAATGCTAATAGAAAAGTAAGAGTAAAGACCAGGCTGGGAAGGAGGACAACACTGGCTGCTGGACACCAGATGAGGGGTTATGGCTTGGCAGAAAGCTTGTCTGCGTTTTGCTCATGTTCACAGACTTTGCCTGAAATTGAGATAAAGGTCAGCCAAATAATGAATTTTGCAGAAGAAAGTTCAAGGAAATCTAATGTTGTGGGCTTTTTAGCAAGATCTATCTTGAAAATCAAGAGCAAAGAATTCATCAGATTGAGATAAAACATTCTGAGTTTGGCCAGAAAAGAAGCTCCAGCAAAGCTGCAGCCTGTAAAGATAGAACAGAAGAGAAATTGGTTGCGAAACATCTAGCAAACATGCCAAATATTTTGGTAGAAGAAAACAAAAATTATGGTCTGAGCATGAGAACACATTGAGAATCATAGGCCTACAGGACTGCAGCCTCAGAATGGCAAGAGTGAAGGACGTTACATGAAAAAGTTATGCCCAGAGCACCATGTTTCAGAATGTTAGTGGCTCAGAAAACTTGTTCCTTGGAATGGGAGGCAGATTACTCAGCAATCAGAGAACTCAATCCCTGCAGCAAAGAGTGCTTCTGGTCCTGTAGCAGCGAGCAATGACATCATCCCCATGGTGCTGGTTTTAGATGTACAAAGAATGCAAGATTTGTGGGATTAGGAGGCTTTTCAAGCCAGGTTTCAGAAGAAGCCCTCAGAGGTCATGGAGTATGCTCTTGTGCAGGCAGTGTGTGCAGCTGTGAGTGTAAAACTGAAGGTGCAGTGGAGACCCTCAGGAGGTTGAAAAACTCAAAACGGAAAAATGAATCCAGGAAAGTGGGTTGTATGAGGAAAACTAAAAGGAGGAAGCAGAGCAGGCCCAAATAAGAAAGCAGGGGAGCCAAAACTTTGGCATTGCCGTAGGGGCAGGACACCCCACCTCCCACGCTATGTAGAGCTCCCGTCTTGCCCAGGTCATCTGGGACACTGCACATGGAAATACACGTCTTAGTATTGCCCTGCTGGATTTTGGGCTTTTGTCCCATTCTTTGCTAATCCCTATCTGTACCTGTTGAAATGGAAATGTCTATTTTATAGACATTTACAAGTTCGGAGTGTTAAACTTTCTTTTATTTATAACAGAGCTGACATCTAAGATTTTCCATTAAATCTCAGAGGAAACTTTACCCTTTAACTACTCAGCAATGTGAAATTAGGTCTTTAGGACCTCTTGGAGGTGAACTCAATACCTTTTACACAAAGGGATGTTCACGAGTCTTTGGGGGCCAGAGGAAGAATGTTTTGGCTTTTGCAAGATGTGCCCCCAAATTGCATGTGGTAACCTAGGGATTTTATTCAGAAGCAGTTGAGTCTAGAGTTTGTGATTGATTCATAATGTGATGCTAGAATTAAGGTCTCTGGGATTAAGACTGTGGGATTCCTAAGTCAGTGCACTAATAGCTTTGGCCCCACCACCATATCAGTAGCACAGACAGAGTACATAGGGGCTGAAAGAAGCAGGTCTGGTCCTTTGCTTGCCTTTCTACTGCATGCCTACAATAAAATGTTTCTCCTCTTTGATGCCCTGTGCTATGGTATTCTGACTTGCAGCCAGCAAATTATCAACTGGAAGGTCTTAAAACGGTGAGCTAAATGAGCCTTCCTTGCTTTAACCCTGTGTGTCACTATTTTATCTCAAGAACAAGAAATGTAATTAAGATAATAAGTATTGCTGGTCAGGCTGAGATGGGAAGATTCGGGGCGGGAACACTTCTAAATTCTTTGTGAAAAGCAACCATATATTAAAGACTAAAACTACAAGCTCCATTCAACTCAGTTATTCTCCTTCCTTCTAAAATGATAAAGACATCATATTACAGTAATAGTGGCAGCTTTTATTTAGCCTTCTTCCCTGTAATACTTCCACTATAGGTGAAATGAGAATAACAAAAATTTACTTAAATGAGTACAAGCTTTGAAAGTAAAACTGTTTTTGCCTCCTTATTTTAAAACATTTAATGTTTTTGTTCATATCTCTACTTTGTCCTTTTAATAATCTAGCCACTCTTCATTGTTTCCATTCTTCACTCTGATAAAAATATTTGTTTTATTATCATAGCAGAACAAAAATTATAAAAATACTTACGTCTATCTTCCTTCAAATATTAACTTTAGGGTGTAGAAAAATGCCATATATATCCTAAATACTTTTTCAATATTTGTAAATTAGAAGCAGGAGTGCATATGTACATAAAGATTATTTTAACAAAATTAAATAGTCTTTCTGCTATATTCTATGAAAACCTTTTGACATATGCAGTAAATCTAAGAATTCTAATAAAGAAATTTTTAGAAATACTGAAAAGCGAAGAGAGATTTTACAAAGCATGTTAATTCTACATGAAGATTACCATGGTTAATACTTCAGGATTTTATTCTATTATCTTTCAAAAGACTTATACCTCATATTTTAATTTTTCCATGTTATGATTTCACATTACAGTCTAAAAATTTATTCTTCTGAACACTGTTTGATAGTGATTTTAATCATTAAATTATAAGTAATATCTATGTATTAAAATTTTATATTTCCTTATTATTGGACTTTCAGTTTTCCTCTGTTCAACTATGCATTTTAATGACAGTAATTAAATTAATTAATATAATATTTTGGTATTATGTTGTCTTAGTTACTTTTCTCTCATTACTGCAACAAAATACCATACACTCAAAGTTAAAGAGGGAAAGGTTACCTTAGCTCACAATTTGTAGAGGATTTAGTCCATGATGGGATAGCTGCACCAGCTTCTAGTGGCAGAAGACACCGCAGAAGCGACAAGAGAGAGAGGCACACCTGTTACTGTCGCTAATATTTTTTGCAGGCTACCAGCCCCAGAGAGTGTGCAGCACTCATACCTTAATCCCAGCGTTACACCTTGAATCAGTCACAAATTCTAGATTTTGGCCTCTCTGAAAAAGACTGTGACTGGGCGAGGATTTGGGGGAATATCCAGACCTAATCCACAGCATGGGCCTTCGGCATCCTCAGCGCGGCCTCTTCCACAGAGCTCCTCTCCAACATTAAATTTGATGTAAGTATTTCCTTTTGTTGGATTTGTCATCTTGTTTTTAATATGGATACCAAAATACAGCATATTGAGTCAAAACATACACAAGTGGTGATTTTGTAAAATACATTGTGGAATTATTTAACAATATTCATAACAGTTTATATTCTCCCAGTTCTTATATAAATACATGAAGTGTCTAACTATTCTCAGGCCTAAGTATTCTCATTTCTATAGAAAAAATTTGACTACTGAAAATATCATTTAATTTTTGTGTCATACTTTCTTCTAACATTACTGTAGTTTCTATGTATATTTTACTTTGGGGTTTTGCAAGGACAATAATACAATGCAGAACACATATTTTATAACACTATTCATAATAGTCACTCAAAGAATCATGCACAAACAGAGTGCAGAAAATCTGCCCACATGCTAAAGACCAAAACATCTAGCTGAGGACCTGGTTCCCATCATAATGTCCTTTGTGAGTCCAGCTGAAGGCCTAGAGCCCATAATAGTGGCTCCCAGGAGCCCACCTGGAGGCCAAGAGCCAATAACAATGTCTTATGCAGGCCTGCTTCACAGATCTGCACTGGAGAGGCCCAAAGGTCAGTGGTAGAAACTGTGCCAGTGAGATGAAGGATCCGTGCTAGCAGGCTGAGGGATCTAAACTAGAGATAGGAACCAATATGTAAAGTAAGAATTGTAGTTCTAACCTTCCCCAACAATGATGACAGCCAAATTCCCATCAGGAAAGTCAATGTGACAAGCTTCTCCAGGAGTCTGAGCTGTGCATCACGTTCCCATTGGTGCCATGAAGTGATGCTCAAAGTGAGGATCAG
This sequence comes from Ctenomys sociabilis, assembly GCA_004027165.1. Classification (NCBI taxonomy): domain Eukaryota; kingdom Metazoa; phylum Chordata; class Mammalia; order Rodentia; family Ctenomyidae; genus Ctenomys; species Ctenomys sociabilis. The sequence goes on from PVKA01006971.1 coordinate 9,213, forward strand.
AGCTCTTCCCCCACAGTGAACCGTAGCCATTCTCAGCTACAATGAAGTCCCATGCTATTCTGACAATGAGCCCAGCTGAGTTCATCAAAAAAGCCAGCATGACAAGCTCCCGCTGATGAACCAACAGCTCCCCAAAGCCCCTACAAACAGCTTACTTATCAGCCTCCTTCTTCTCCTCCAGTTTTGCCTCTTCTCCTTCCAGGGACAATCCTCAGATGGGCCTCACATAACCAGTACCTTGCTAATTCAGGTCGTCTGGGTGTATGTAGTAGATTTCTAATAGGAGGTTGACTTATTACACCCAGCTGAATTAAACTAGTATGGTGCTAGGATGTAGGAGGCCTACCTGAGGGTTATTGCCAGCTGCATAAAGGCACAAAAGGTGAAGCTGCTGGAATGTTGTTAGGGATGCTGTTTGGAGAAGCTGTTGAAGCTGTTGGAGGCTGCTAGTTCTCTTGGAACCTTGTCATGCTGACTTTCCTGATGCCCCTTGTAGGACTTTTGGGCGGTCTTCATCTTGAGCACCATTTCCTGGCTCTGAAGGGGACAATGGTGCATGGTCAGCCTCATGGAGAAGTTTGTTGCATTGGCTTTTCTAATGGAACGTAGCTTTCCTCATTTCTGGAGGAGCTTGAGATCTCACTGTTGCTGAGGATGGCTGTGGTATCTTTTGGGGAGCTCTGATGTTTACCTTGACTGTCGTTTTCTAGCTCTAGTTTAGTTCCTTCAACCCGTTAGCACGTATACTTCATCCCACTGGCATAAACTTCCTGTTTTCCACCACTGACCTTTGGGCCTTGCCAGCACAGATCCATGAAGTAGACCTGTGTGAGACTTTATTGTGGACTCTAAACCTCCAGCTGGACTTGTGGGAAGTATATTTATGAGCTCTAGGTTTTCAGTGGGACTCATGCAGGATTTTAGCATCCAGGCCCTCACCTGGAGCCTTTACAATTTAGTGTGTGGATAGATTTCTTGCTCTTTTCATGTGTGACTCTTGGGTGATTATTTATCAGTTTGATTGATAATCTTGATGATATATACATTTTTAAATTTGTGTTAATCTGTTTCTATAGTTATTCTTAATTTAGGTTTTATGTTTTTGAATTTGAATCCCTAGATTTTCTCAAAGCTCTGTTCCAGTAGCTGCAAAATTACATTTAATTGAATGAAGAAAAAGCTAGCAGTGCACTAATTGATTGTGTAAGGAAAATAGAAGCTACGTGTGTGTCCCTGGAACTGAGATGTCCAAAGAAGAATGGGGGTATACTCAAGTGGTTAATAGCTTGTTCTTATTTTTTTCTAATATATTCACTGAAGTTTTTCACCCCAGTTCAGATTCTTATTTGATAAAGAATCTCAGGCTAAGGTGACAATAAAAGTAGGCTTTGAGAAAATTTAGAATTGAAACAATAAAAAGTAAAATGATGATTAATTTGAGTAAAATAATAGCAAAGGGTCACTTGTTAACTCCATAGTTATCATAAACCAGTGGACAGGGATCTGCTTCTTTGATTCATTATAAAGGAGTACATCTCCTATCTTTGCAGGAAGTGAATTCTACCAAAAGGTTTGCTTCAAGAATGCCAATCATAGGGCCGGCGGTATAGCTCAGCGGACTAAGCGCTTGCTTAGGTAAGCGCAGGGACCAGTGTTCGATCCTTGGTTCCCCAAGCGGCGCCGGCCCCGCCTTCGGGTGCGCTGAGCCGGCAATGCAATCCGGGCGTGGTGGCGCGCGCCTGTAATCCCAGCACATGGGAGGCAAAAAGCAGGAAGATCACTATGAATGTGGGTTGCATGCATAGTGAGACCCTGCACCAAAAAAAAAAAAAAATAAATAAATAAAAAGAATGCCAATCATGCCTGATTTTTCTATCACCTTCATTTCATGTACTAGTATGGAAATTTAGTAGACTAAACAACATGCATCAGCTTCCACCCTCATCCATCCTGAAGGATCTCCTGCATTTCCATTTGACTCAGAAGGCTGTCAAATTAAATTCAATAATTTAGATTCAGCATAGTTTAATTACATCTAAAGACAATTAAAAGAAAAAAAATTAATCATCCGTTTTCTTAGTTTGACCTAGTTTCATATTAAAACAGTAATTTGTCTTACATTTCATTTTCACTGAATTTTTTATGATGTTTACTTTCTAGTTAGAATGATGTTACGCTCTTCAAAAATATGTTAATGCAGTAGCTGAATGGATATGTTTTTGAGAGCCTTACATTTTGTTCTTTCTTTAGACTGCACTCACTATTTCTAACATCTTGTAGCTCTGAAAGCTGAATACATTTCCTTTATGTGCATTTCTTTTTCCTCTCATTTCCAGAGTTCACCATCTTAAACTGAGATTATTAATATCTACTTAGCATAGATTCCCTGGACCTGATATAACATAAAATTTCTCTAAAATCCTAAAGGAAAGCTAAAAGAGCTCTTCTTCCATGTACAAAAATTGTTTTTGCATATCATGTGATAATATTTACTGTTTTCTATAAATATGTTCATGGCGTTTACTTCTAAGCTTAATTGACATTAAATACTGTAGATGCTTTAAATTCTGTGTTTGAAGAAGAAACAACAATACTCACCCAATTAAATACAACAACAATACTTATCCAAGACAGAATAATTTTCAATATATCAGCATTTTGTCCACACAATGAGGATCATTCTCACGAAGTACTGAATCACTGGTCAATATGATGGAAATATCATAAAAATACCGTTCAGAAGAAAAGAGTGCAAGTGAAAATTTATAAACAATACTTATTTACACTGGGCTGGTGAGATAGCTCCTCAGACTAAATTCCCTTCGATCCCCGGCACCACCTGCCATGACCACCCCACCCCTGGGTGTGCTGAACCAGCCACCAAACCTGAGCCTGGTGGTGCACACCTGTAATGCCAGTGCTGGGCAGGCTGAAAACTGGAGAATCACTCCAAATCTGAGCTGCATAGAAAGACCCAGTGCCAAATACATAAAATGAATACCTAATTACACTGGAAAACAAAATGAAGTCACTTGTTAAATAAGGTACAATACATTTTCTCCACTAACGTTCAAATCATTTAGGTTGGATCATTTAAGAGGGGAATGAGAGGTAGATGAATAGATGGAAAGAACAGAAAGAGAAGGAGGAGAAGAAAAATGCTTCTTCCACTCTTTGAACACTGGCTCTGTCCCGAGGCTTTCTGTCACCAATAGGGGAAGCCATTGAGAAGTCCTTTCCTTTCATTTTCTGTTTGCACTGTGATTGATAAAAGATGATCTAGATGTGAACACTCTGTCTCTCCTGAGGGAGAATTTTGTCCTGGGTAATTCAAGATTTCTAGCTCTCTTGAATTCTCAGATTCTTTGCAATGTCTTAATTTATTTCCCCAACACTTTCACGCCTATTCTAACAGGTTTTTTTTTTTGTCCTGTTTTGTATGCCTGGGATTGTAGTCTTTTCATTCCCTCTACTGTGAGTCAAACTTGCAACACTTTCAGCAATATTTTAAACAATATATGTAGTTTTCCACCATATATCCACTCTGATTACATAAAACAAATCTAATCACTATGTATTAGTTCAAATATTCCCAATTTCTGTTTTGTGCTGCTACAATAGAGTATCTTACAAAGGGTAATTTAATTTATTATTATTGTTATTATTATTATTCAGTATATTTGGTTGTTACAGGGTCTCACTATGTAGCTTGGACTCACAGTCATCCTCCTGTTTTCAGTCTCCTGGTACTGGGATTACAGGCATGTGCCACTATGCCCACTCTGTGGCTGGCTCAGCTTGCCCTTGGGCAGGGTTGGCACAGCATGTAGTGCCATGGATTGAACCATGGTCCCTGTGCTTTCCTAAGATGGCCTAAGAAAGAGTTTTAGTCTGCTGAGCTATCTTATTGGCTGCAAAGTGATTCAAAATAGATACAAACTGATAGGTATGGAGGTTGGGAATTCCAGAGCCAAGACACTGAAAAATTTTATGTCCAATGAGAGATACTGTGTTTTGAAAGATGACTTTGTAGTTCTTTTTACTCAAGGTAGAAATTCAAGGATAGTGAAATGTATTTAAGCTTGTTCACTTGTATATAATAAACTCATTCCCGTCTTAATGCCATTAATCTATTTATGAGTATGGAACCCTTAGAGCCAAATCACTTTGTCAAGTTTCCCCTCCTGAATACTATTACAATGCTCATTAAATATCAACATAAAGATTGGATGGGACAAAGATTCGAACCATAGAAGTCAGCTGTTCTCTTCAAAATCAAGAAATATGATATCATCCTGGGCACTGAGAAGCCATTCTTAATAGATCAGTGACACTGGATATGGAGTTGAACCTAGGCTAATGAAAATGTTGCCACCTCCCGCAATTTTCTACTTGTGTTATTCTGGTTCAGCATTTGTTTAGCTACTGAAAACATTTGATTGTTTTTATATTTAGACCATATTCCCCTTCATTCACAAGATTTTGAAGAACACTGACAAGTATTCTCATGGCTGTCATTTGAGTTCCTCCTACCTAACACCACTCCTCTACTGCAGCCTATATAATAGGAGGTTAAAGCCAGCATTAAGAAACTGTGCACCAAGGAACTGTTCCTGAATTGCTTTTAGATGGTCTAAGCTATAGATTTAACCGTTGAATAGTTCTTGAAGAAATATTACAATATTCTGTTCTACGTAGAGATATTTAACAAATCCTGGTCCAATGTCTCTCTAAGGACACTGAGATCTTCCTGGAAGGAAGTATGGCCTAAAATTGTACTGGAGAGATACATTAAAGTTGGGACACTTTCAATTAACCCTGTTGTGGATGGCACTGTCACTATAGTAGAGTCTATAAGTTTGCAGATAGACAGTGATGATGTTGAGGAACTGGTAGAGGAAAACTCAGAGGAATTGTCTACAGCAGAATGTCATCAGCTTTTTTAAGCAAAAAAGAATGGCCACTGAGAAGTTTTCTGAAAAAGGGGTAAGTATCAATAATCAGTACAGAAAATTTCTTCTAAAACAAAGAAGATCTTGGAAAAAATGGATAAATCTATAAGCATTTATAAAGAAGACTCATGCAGACAGAAAATGTCAATTATTGTATTCACTTGCTTAATGAAAATGTCACTTCATGTTACAGAACCATATTAAAGAAAAGAAACAAACAACCTTAGATGAGAAGGATGAGAACTAGTCAGTCAGAAGAAGGCAAAAGTGGATTATGGAGTCTTCAAAGAAGAGAAAGTACTAGAGAGAGTCAAACCCTTAAGATTCATAGGGAAGGAGAACCTCCTTCTTAATAGTAACTACTTTCCATTTCATCCTCCCTTCCTGGGCCAAAGATATCAACTTGAGTGGTGAGTAGAGTAAGAAATTATATTTGTTAAATGAAGCACATTTAATAACATTTTGGGGAGTATATTAGGAAAATTGTTGGTGTTTTTATAAAATTATTCATACTATCCAACTCATTCATTGTGGAAAGGTTAGTTAAGGGGCAGGATGGAAGGTTTGAAATGCATTTTGGGTATTCCATTGCTTCTTATGTGAAAAGGTCTTGATTTATAACCAACTTGAGTTATAACTGGTCGTTATGAATGAATTCAGTTCATAAAGAAAGGATCCACTGTCAGTGTCTGCCCATCTCAGCTCTCTGTATTCCCACATAGATATACTTTCTTCAGTCTCTGTTCAGTAACCCAGTCCCCAACAATTCTTACTGAGTCATTGACAAGGTTTTGTTTCAGAGAGTCTAAGCCATATTTTTGATAAAAGACTAAGAAGGGGGCCAGAAAGATAGCTCAATAGAATAAGCGCTTCCCTGGCAAACAAAAGCCTGAGTTCAATTCTGGTTCTGAAAAAAAAAAAAAAAAAAAAAAAAGAATGAAAGAAAGACTAAAAAAGGTTTCCTGCCTAGGCTTTGGAAATTATTGCCATGATTGTATCATGAGTTTTCACCTATTTCAAAATCCTTTTATGAACATTCTAGCTACTACGGTGATCCTAAACTATGAGGTCTTTGTCCTCAACTCAGAAAAACTGCTAGTAATCTTGCTCCTGGCCCTCCCATGGAGATCTGGAAATTGCCTAAAGGTACATTCAGGGGTAGATACCATTTATAAAACACCATGATCCAAGATTTTATCTTGTTCCCTTACTCAGTTTGTATCAAATTTGGTTACTTACGTTGTCTTTCTTATAATCAGACAAAAATGACTCTTTTATTCAACGGTAAAATCAAAATACTCACTCTTGAAATGTTTGTTTTTTTAATTTAGTAAATTTATATAAAATTATTTGCAGGAAGCAATAAAACTGTTATCATGGTTTTTACTGATTTTTCAAACCCTGCATCATATAGATAGACTGATCTACTGATCATTAGTCAAAGATGATGGCAAAAATGATTTATTTATAAAATACTTTCATATGACAATTTTAACACAGTATAAATGTATTAGTATTTTAGAAAATACTATTATATTAAGAAAAAATGAACTACAAAATAAGACAAGCAGAACAACACAATCTTCTTAAAATATTTTATATTCATGAGTATATCATTTATTTATACATGCTATGTTATAGATATTAGCAAGTGTAATCACATAGCATATTTTGATTTACAGGAAATTCAACTGATATTCAGGGAAAGAAAAACAAATTAGGAGAGAGGATTTTTGAGCTTCTTTGCACTAAAAGTTAAAAGCATACTTAAAAATAGAGTCATAAGTCACAGTTTAAAATAGTGGAGTGATGAGTGGCTGTAATTAAACCTCTCTAAGATTTGGAATCACAACAATTGAAAGTACATCCTGTGGGGATAGTAAAAATAACATGAGGAAAAGAAATAGAAGATAAGAAGTTAAAAAAAGAAGATCAGAAGAAGGGAATGAAGAAGGAAAAAGGGGGGCGGCAGAAAGGAAAGAAGGAGGAAGAGTAGGCAGAGGAGAAGAAACTATTCCAAGAATCACTAAGGAACTGTCAAGAAATTAAAAGTTCCAGAAAAATTGAAGAGATAGAGAAATAGACCACAACTGAGACAATGGAAAGAGCCTGTTCTTTCTCCTCGATCCTCTTGTACTCAGTGTAGGTTAACACTGGAGCTTCCAGTCAGATCATAGCAGAGCTGAATTGTTGTGATCCCCAAAGACAGTCCAGGGTTTCACTCTGACATGAGTTCTACAGGCAACAGCTGGAGACGGATTCTAGTACAGACATCTTCAATATCCCTAGAGAAAAATGAGGGTGGGGCACCAGTTCAGGGAAGGTTTGAGTATTAGAATTTGGAACCCCAAAAAATTGCATAATGGGGTTCAGAGGCTTCTGAGTGTCAATCTCTACAATGACTAAGTGACACCCAGGAGAAGTAAAATTTGAATGTCAGGATTGGCCTGAAAATAAGGCTTGGGCTTACATGGGCTCCACCCATAATAGCATAGAATCAGAGCATTAGTTGTTCTTTGTTTTGCAGTCTCAACACTATGCCAAAACTTACCTACTGCCTTCATCTGTCACAAAACTGAAATCTGACTGCTTTCCTTATCTACCAGTGTTCATGGGTACAACTCTTGGGTGGGACATTGCCACAGGTTTTGAAAACAAAGGGAATCCAGAATAGCATGGTTCCACAAAATAGAACATACTTTAACACTTTCTTAGTAGCTTGAACTACCAGTGACATGACTGATCAATTGGAGGGCATCTATCACTGTTCTTACAAATGTATTCTAATAACTTTCATTGGTCTTATTTAACTAAAAATGTTAATAAAATGTCTGTAAAAGGACACAGTCAAAAGAAAAATTGAATGAACTGAAGAATTTACTCACAAAGTTAAATAAAAATCTAGACAATTTTTGTCTAAAAAGTAAGAAAAGACTCAAATGAAAGCAATTAGAAACAAAAAAGGTGAGATCATAATGGATTTTACCAAAATCTAAAGATTGTTAATAATTATTTGAGAAACTACTTTCTAGTGAAATGGAAAATTCAGAAGAAATGGAAAATTTCTCAATGCATGACTAACAAGGCTGAACCAAGATTATTTAAAAACCCAGAAAAATCAATTATCAGTCAATGAAATTAGATAAGTAATAAAATAATCTAAATTAAGAAAGTCTAAATTCTCATGGATTCACTTGCAATTCTACAATAACTTTTTAGAAACACTAAAGCCAGTATTCCTCAATTATTTTAGTAAAATGAAAAGAGAAATGCTCCCAGTGTTATCCATAGGATCTGACCTTATTCCACTTGCAGTACCAGGCAAGGATCCTTACATAAAGAGAACTGTAGGCCAATTTCTTTAATGAACATAGATGCAAATGTCTTCAGTGAATTACTGGCAAGTAAGAAATCAAGAAATTGATGAGAACCAAATAGCATTTATTTAATAGATGTGCTGATGGTTCAATATGCAAAAATAAGTAAATTTATACACATATAAACAGAAGTACAAAAAACGTATTATCATCACAAAAATTTCAGAAAGGGACACTGAAGAAAAATCAACATCCATTCATAAAAACAACACTAAATAGTAATTGCTACCTTAATCTGATGAAAGAAATTTATGTCAAAGCAGAGGCCAACATCATATTAAATGGGGAAATGTTGAATGCCTTTCCTCCAAAATCACCAGCAAGACAAGGGTATCTGCTATTAGGACTCTCAATTATAGTTATTGAAACTTTAACTAGATGAATCAAGCAAGAGAAAGAAATAAAAGTGACACAGGGAAAAGGAATAATTCAAACTGTTTTTATTTGCAAAGTCATTATTTTCTGCAAAGAAGACCCAAAATTCCATCACAATGCAATGAAAATTCAAGCAAAACATCAGAATTTTGGAATGCAATATCAGTATCAAAGCTGTTCTTAGAGAGAAACTTATAGCTGTGAATTCATACATTAGGAAAACACAGCAAGAACAAATTAGTACCCTCATGCTGCACCTCAAATATCTAGAAAAAGAAGAGCAAACCAAACCAAAATCCCAAAGATGGGAGGAAATTATAGAGATTAGAGCAGAAATTAATGTTATTGAAGAAAACAATACAAAACATTAACTAATCAAAATCTGATTTTGAAAAACTAAATAAAATTGATAAGTCCTTAGCTATCCTCACCAAAAAGACAAAAGAAAAAACTCAAATCCAACTAATAAGGAATGAAAAGGGTGAAATTAACACAGAACCATGGGAAATTCAGAAAATCATCAATAGCTACTTTAAGAATCTATATTCTCACAGAATCAAAGGTACAGAAGAATGGAACAGATTCCTAGAAAGGTAAAATTTACCAAAACTGAATCAAAAGGTGTAAGAACTCTCAACAGCCAATGAAATTTGAAATGTAATTTTAAAAAAATTAGTGCTATGGTCATCCACTAGGTAAATAATTATTGAATCTTTGCTATAATTCAGCTATAAAAAAACCTGTAAATATAATTTCATGTATGCACCTTGTACAGTACCAAAACGTTATGAAAACAGTTTGCAATGTATTAATTCATCGACTCTGTATGGTTAAGGTGACTTGAAACTGTCTGATTGACATTTGTATTTTAATAAAATAAAAATAAATGGAAAAAAAAAACTGATGGACAAAGAAAAGTCCAAGTTCTGGTGGATTCACAGCTGAATTCTACAAGAAATTTATAGAAGATATAATCCCTACCCCTACAAACCCTTCAATGAAATCAAAAAAGGAAAGATTTCTCCCAAAATCATTCTTGGAGGCAAGTATTATACTGATACCCAAACCAGGGAAAGACACAACTAAAAAAGAGAACTATGGGCCAATCTCCCTCATAAACATAGAATGAAAAATCCTCAATAAAATCCTAGCAAATAGAATACAGCAAATCATCAAGAAGATTATACACCATGGCCAGGAAGGATTTATCCCAGGGATACAAGGATGGTTCAATATTCACAAGTCTATAAATGTAATACGCTACATCAATAGAACCAAATCCAAAAACCACATAATCATCTGAATTGTTGCACAAAAGGCTTTTGACAAAGTCCAACACTCATTCATGTTCAAAGTCCTGCATAAAACTGGACGAGATGGTCTCAACCTCAATCTGATAAAAACCCATCTATGACAATCCAAGGGCTAACATAATTCTAAATGAGGAAAAACTGAAATCTTTTACTCTCAGATCAGGTATAAGACAAAGATGTCCTCTATCACCACTCCCATTCAGCATAGGTCTGGAATGATTAGCTGGAGACATAACAGAAGAGAGGGAAATGAAAGGAGTAAGAATAGGTAAAGAAGTTAAACTATCATTATTTGCAGATGACATGATACACTACTTGGAAAATGAAAAAAACACCACCAGTAAGCTACTGAAAATAATACACAAATTCAGTTGCATAGCAGGATATAAATTCAATACCCAAAAGACAATAGCTTTCCTTTACACAGATAACAAATACACTGAGAGGAAAATTAGAGAAGCAATAACTTTTACAAAACACTGCAAAAAACGAAATACTTGGGCATTAACCAAATTAAAGAAGTAAAAGATCTATTCAATGAAAATTATAACACTCTGAAAAAAGTGATCCTATAGGATTTCAGAACATGGAAAAATAGTTCCTGCTCTTAGGTAGGAAGAACCAACATTTAGAAGATGGCCATACTCCAAAAATTGTTATACAGATTTAATGCAGCCCCTATTAAAATCTCACAAACATACCCTAAAGATTCTAAAGAAATCATTCCTAAAATCCATTTGCAACCAGAAAAGACCTAGAATAACAAAGGCAATGCTGGGTGGGAAAGACAAGGTAGGCAGCATTACAATTTATAACTTTAAATTATGCTGCTGCTTCTGTGATAGCATCAGCATAGTATTGGCAAAACAAAAAAAAGACCTGAGGGTCAGTAGAATAGATTAGAAGATACAGATGCAACTATAAACACATTCAGCCACTGAATCTCCAATGATGGGTCCAAAAAATAGCTTCTTTAAATAGTGCTGGGAAAAGTGGCTCTCTAACATGTGGAAAAGTAAAACTTATCCCAAGTCTATCATCATGCACTAAACTGAAGTTAAAATGGATTAAAAATTTCAACATTAAAACAGAAACAGTAAATCTCCTGGAAAAGAAATTAGGAGAAAATCTTGAAAACGTAAGTGTATGCAAACCATTCGTGAACAAAAATCAGACTGCATGGGAAGGACTTGAAAGTATTAAAAACTGGTACCTCATCTTATTGAGAAATTTTTGCATGTCAAAAGAAATACAAACAGAGTAAAAAGCAACCAACAAAATGGGTAAAAATCTTAACTAAAAATCACTCAGATAAAGTCTTTTCTCTAGAATTTATAAAGAATTAAAAAAAATTGGGGTCCCAAAATTTAGAGTCAGTACAGAAATAGGCATCCAAGAGATAAACACACAGTTCTCAGATGAGGAAATAAGAAGCTAATAAATGCATTAAAGAATGTTCCCCATCAGTAGCCATACATGAAATGCAAATTAAAACATTGAGATACCATCCAACCCCAGAAAGAATGGCTATCATAAAGAAATGAACCAGGTAGAAATCATCCCAAGAATGCAAGGATGGTTTAGTATTGAAAAATCTATAAATGTAATACACTGTATTAATAGACTGAAATCTAAAAAGGACACGATCATCTCAACTGATGCAGAAAAAGCTTTCGACAAAGTCCAGCACTCATTCATGTTCAAAGTACTACACAAAATTGGAATAGAAGACCTCAACCTCAGTTTGATAAAAGCCATCTATGACAACCCAACTGCTAATATGCTTCTAAATGGGGAAAAACTAAAATCTTTTACTCTTTGATCTGGTACAAGACAAGGATGTCCTCTATCACCCCTCCTATTCAATATAGTTTTGGAATTATTACTTCAGCCATTAGACAAGAGGGAGAAATAAAAGGAGTGAGACTAGGTAAAGAAGAAGTTAAATTATCACTATTTGCAAATGACATGGCACTTTACATGGAAGATCCAAAAAACTACACCAAGATGCTGCTAGAATTGATACACAAATTCAATAGCATAGCATGATACAAAGTCAATACTCAAAAGTCAATAACACTCCTTTACACAGATAACAAAAACACTGAGAGGGAAACTATACAAACAATATCGTTTACAATAGCACTGCAGAAAAATGAAATACATTGGAATTCACTTAATCAGGGAATTCAAAGATCTTTTCAGGGGAAATCACAGTACCCTAAGAAACGAGATTATAGAGGATTTCAGAAAATGGAAAGATATTCCATGCTCCTGGATAAGAGTCAACATCGAGAAGATGGCCATACTCTCAAAATTTTTGTACAGATTTAACAAAATCCCTATCAAACTGCCACCAACATACCTCCCAGTCTTAGAGAAATCGTTCCTAAAATTTATTTGGAACCACAAATGACCTAGATTAGCAAAGGCAACCCTGGCCAACAAAGACAAGGCAAGAGGCATCACATTCCTGACTTGAAATTGCACCACAAAGGTACTGCGATAAAATCAACATAGAATAGGCAACAAAATAGACCTGAGGATCAATGGAATAGATTAGAAGATACAGAGGCCTCTCCAAACACACTCAGCCACCTGATCTTTGACAAAGTGACCAAATATGCTTAATGGAAGAATGATAGGCTCTTTAACAAATGGTGCTGAAAAAACTGCCTCTCTACATGCCAAAAACTAAATATTGACCCAGGTCTATCACCATGCACTAAGCTAAAGTCAAAATGGATTAAAGATCTAAACATTAAAATAGAAACAGTCTGTCTCCTGAAAGAGAAAGTAGGAGGAACTCTTGAAGACAGGAGTAGGCAAAGAACTCATGAATTCACAAACAAACCGAAACACTTAAAAGAATTAAGAACTGGGATCAATTCTTATTGAGAAGTTTTTGCATGTTAAAAGAAATTATTAACAAAGTAAAAAGACAGCCCACAAATTTTGAAAAAATCTTAAATAATAAGCACTCAGACAAAGGTCTGCTCTCTAGAATTTGTAATTAACTAAGATACATTAGGGCTCTCAAATTTAAAGACCCAATCCAGAAATCAGTATGTGAGATGAAACATACTTCTCAGAGGACAAAATTTAAAAAAGCAAATGAATATATAAAAAAAAGTTACACATCTCTAGCCATGCATGAAATGCAAGTTAAAACAACACTGAGATACTGTCTCACTCGAGAAAGAATGACCATCAGAAAGAAATCAACCAACAACAAATGTCGGAGAGGATGCATGGAAAAGGGAACACTTGTCCACTGCTAGTGGGAATGTAGACTGGAGAAATCATTGTGGACATCAGTGTGGAGACTCCTCACAAAACTAGGACTGGAAATTCTATTCAAACCGGCTATTCTCCTACTCAGAATTTTCCTGGAGGAACTGAAAACATCATATCATAGTGATGTATGTACCTATGTTTATAGCAGCACAATTTGTGATAGTAAAACCTTGGAAACAACCAAGATGCCTGTTACATGAGGAATGGTTGAAAAAGATGTGGTATTTTTATACAATGGAGTATTACTCAGCTATAAAGAATGAAAAACTTGAAGCATTTATATTGAAGTGGATGCCACTTGAACATATACTCATAAGTAAAATAGACCAGACACACACATGTAAATATTGCATATTTTCCTAGTATACGAAATCCAAAGAAGAAATACAAATAGAAAGCTGTAATAACTAAAAAGAATTTAGTCAGATAGTTACTGTAAACTGAATTGCATATGTTGCAGGGTAATGATCACCTTCTCTTCTGCATGGTTAACAACCTAAGTTTGCAGATCAAAAATCAGAGAAATGGAAGGGCTGCAAGGTCAGCCATCATTTTGACTATAGCCTTTCAAGTTCAGTGAAGACTCAGGATATATGAGAACCTGTACTGTAACATCGTGGAATTCAGTTGAGTCCCAAATTTTCTGATCAAGGAGATTATAGAGTCACAGAGAAATGTGATCAATGATGTATAGTGTGCCTAAGGAGAGTCACATGGAGAGAAAACTTTCAGGCTTTCGCAGAGAACAAAGTGGTCAAGCAATGGCTGCGACTCATCCACATGGCTGACACTGACAAAGGATCTACAAATGAGGTACAAGGTTGTAGGATAAGCCCTAAGGGGACTTGACTGACTTCATCATGTACAAAAGTTACATTTTTTGTTATATATGTCTTGCTTTATTTTGGTTTTAACCATTCAGCAGAAAAGTATAAAAATGAGTTATATAAAATAAGGCCATAATAATAAGCTAAGCTGTAAATGGCTCTAGTCAACAACTTCTTCAGATAAGCCATGAATACTGTGACTGCTGGACTGTGTTGGATTGTTTCACTAAAGTCAAGCACTTATAATAATTGAATGACAATAGAATATGCATCTTTTACAAGACTAAATAAAAAAGGGGGATACAAAGAAGAACCATTCTGTGTTTGTATAAACAGTACCTTTAGGAAAAATATGCAGTACTTTTTCATAATTATATGAGAAGAAAGATTTGCACTAATAGTGTTTGGACAGGATATCCTGTCTGCTTCTTGTACTATGGGCAACCACTAGGAAAATAACAATGTAAAAAGTATTAATTATTGAAACTACTATAATTCAGCTTTTAAAAAAAAGATAAGTATAGAGCTACATTCTCTTAATTCATTGATTAGAGACATCTTCTCTAACAGTGTTTGTAAATAGAATATCATGTATGCGTCTTGTACAACAGAAAACCACTATGAAAATAATGTGCAATGTATTAATTATAGAATTTGTCCTACTAATTTGACTTGAAATTCTCTCATTGCTATTTCTTCTTCAATAAAAAATAATAAAACAAGATAAAATTATCGTGTCGATCCTGCCCCTGGAGCCCCCTGAGAGGGCAATCGAGACTGGCTGTGGTGGCGTGCACCTGTAATCTCAGCTCTTGGGAGGCTGTAAACAGGTGGATCTAGTCCTGAGACCCTGAACACCCTGTAGATCCTTCCTAAAATCCTATTATACAAAAATAAAATAAATAAATAAAAATTATCATACATAATTTAAAAAGAAATACAATAAAATGAAGAAATCAACCAATAACAAATGTTGGAGTGGCTGTATGGGAAAAGGAACCCTTCTCCACTGTTGTTGGGAATGTAGACTCTTGCAACCATTGTGGATGGAAATCAATGTGGAGACTCCTCTCAAAACTAGGAATTCAAATTCCATTCAGTCCAGGTATACTCACTAGGAATTTCCCCAAAATAATTGAAAACATCATATCAAAAGCATATATGTGAGCCTATGTTTATAACAGCATACTTTGTGACATCCAAATCTTGGAAATATCCAAAATGCCTCTCACCTGAAGAATGGATGAAAAAAATGTGGTGCTTTTATGCAATGGAGTATTACTCAATTGTAAAGAATAAAATCTTTGGCTCAGTAGAATAGGCACTTGACTGGCAAGTGCAAGGTCCTGAGTTCCATCCCTGATATCAAAAAATAAATAAAGAAATAAGGTAAAATAAATAATAATAAACTTGAAGACTTTATGTATAAATGGATGAAACTTGAAGATATACTCATAAGTGAAATAAACCAGACCCACATGTGTAAGATCTCAAAAGAAGAAAAAAAATTGAAAGGTATAATAGTAAAATGGAAAATGACAGTTTAAGAATTAGGTAATGAAGGGAGAGAAAGGAGAAAAATTAGAAAATATGGCAGGGTCAAAACCATACATTTATATGCACAAGATGGTTAAGGCAATAGTCCTAAGAATCTCTATGAAGTTTTTGAAAATAGCAGTTAATGGGTAGAATTCTTACTCTGACAAGCTCTATATGCTGATATCTGTGAACAAGCAACTACTCTGAAGACAGCAATGTGTAACACCAAAACCATTCATGAAATACTTATCATTTTGGTCTTCTAAATGCATACTGCATCTAATATTATCTCAATTATTTTATACTATCTTCAAAATAAATACTTGTGAAAGCAAAAGATAATAAAAGAAAGCAAGAAATAAGAAAAAATGTCAAAATAAAGAAGCATCTCCTACTCAGCCACCTGATCTTTGACAAGAGAGATACTTTTTTTTTTTTGCTGAGCAAAGATAGCCCCTTTACAAAATGATACTGTGAAAACTATCCACATACAGACATAAAATCAAAATGCTTCTAAGTTATAAATATTAAAAGTCTTCTGAAAGACAAAATAGGTGAAAGTTTTGGAGACCTGCATGTTGGAAGAGACTTTCTGAAGGGAATTCCATTTACACAAAAGTTAATAGCGAGATTCAACAGATTGGATCAAATCTCTTCAAAGCACTTTGCTACTAAAGGAAACTGTCAATGGAGTAAGGGGACAACATATACAATGGGAAAAATATTGCCAATTATTCATGAGACAGAGGGCTAATATGAGAATATACAAAGAATTCAAATTTTAGCACTCCAAACAAGATCCAGTCAAATATGCACTATTGAATTTTTATATTAATTTTATTGAGAAAGAAATAGAGTTGAGACAGTTTCAAAACAGGTTAGTGAGACAGTTAAAATAATTAATACATTGCATATTGTTGTCTTCATAGTGGTTATTCATAGTACAAGATGCAGGTATGTTATCTTGTCTAAACACTAAACAATGCACTATTAAATTGAACAGAATGTTTTCAGAAGTACAAATGGCCAACAAATACATTTTAAAACTGTACAATATTTCTGGATACTTGAGAAATGAAAACTCAAATATTGAGATTCATCTCATTCAGAAATAATATTTATCATAAACAAATAAAATAATCAACTGTTGTGTGGGAAAAGGAATGTTTCATCATTGTTGGTGACAGCATAAAAATCTGAATAGAGATTCCAGGGCTGGCCATGTAGCTCAGCAGATTAAACCACCTGGAAACAGGTGCATGGGCTAGGGCTCAATCTACATGCTGGTCTTGCCCCTGGGTTGCACTGTGACAGCAATTGAGAATGAGAGTGGTGATGTGCACCTGTAATCCCAGCTCTTGGGAGGCTGAAAACAGGTAGATCACTATGAGTCCAATCCAATAGTGAGACCCTGAACACCCTGTAGACCCTTTCCTAAAATGAAAAAAAAAAAAAATGAATGGAGATTCCCCTAAAAAACTAAAGCAGGAAATAGTGTTTGATTCAGCTGCTACTGTCAAGGCACCCTCCTGAAAGAGTGAACTGCATCATGCCACAGTGTTGTATGCATTCCCATATTTCAATAGCACCGTTCACAGTGGATAGAAAAAAGATGCTGTGATGTATTATGTACAGGTATCAAGTCCCTATGAGAAAACACATCACTGTGTGCTACAAAGAAGTACGGTAAAACAGTGTCTCATTCTATGTCCCAACTCTTCAGAGTGAATGTGATCATTATGCATTACAAGCATGCAGCAATGATAAATAACAATAAAAAATTAATATGATATATTATTGCAGGAATTACACATGAACATATGCAATATAATTACATGTTAATAAACATATTGCTATAATTAATATAATTATATAATATTGGTAGGTCTTAGCATGAATACAAATTGTCAAATTATCATGGCCCTGAGTCAACATGGCTGAATCCCAAAACAGCAGCTTATCTTCCCAGGCATCCTCTTCTCCTTCACATCCAACCCAGTCCTGGATACAATCTCCTTCACCTTTCCTGCACACCCAAGGAAGCCCTCAGTCAGCTTACTTGTCACTAAGAACCTGCCCCCCTAACTCTGCCCTACAAAAAGTCCATGAAATCTCAGCCTTCTTTTGTCTCAGGTTAGAAGATCCTTGCCATTTCCCCTGTAGCCTCTCCCCATGTCAAGAGTCAGTAAAAAAGCTCACCCTTTTCTTTTACTTCTGCTTCTCAGCCACACTGGAAAACTCTAGCAAATGTAATATACCATATATAATAATACATATTATATATTGATACACAAGTAAATTAATATAAATAAATTAATAATAAAGTATCATTAAATGAAAAGAATAGAAAAAATCTTTCTCATTACGTAGAAATAGAAAAATTAAGTTAGGACTAAGGTATTACCTCCATTTATCCCCTATAAGTCTAATCTTTAGTCACATGATGTGAGTTAATAAGGACAAGGCAGGGCTATGGTTTAAGTAAAAATGAAACTATAGTTGATGTTATTGGGTTATCAGGTATGTTAGCAAAACACCTCAGTTATGACTTTTATGTAGGTTATTTAATTTCCTTACATTTTGACATTTGCAAAACACAGACAAGTTATTTTCAATGATAAAGAAAATATTCACTAGTAGCTCATGTTTCCTTTGACTGTCAGAATAAATATAAAATGTGTTTAATAATAATAATATTATAATACTATTCGACCATCAAGTGATGTCTTTTTTATATAAGTATAACTGTATTTACTTGACTCATTTTTAGAAACAAAAAGGTTACTATGAAAGTATATTAAATTTCGTTGCTTCTAAAATAGATCTATAGGGGGCCGGGGAGATAGCTCAGTGGAATAAGTGCTTGCCTGCCAAGCACAAGGTCCTGAGTTCAATCCCTGGTATCCCAAAAAACAAAACAAAACAAAATAAAATAGATCTATAAAACTTTTTTACATACCTGTATGTGGTAATCTGAATAACTACTTTGAAGATATTGATATGCAATATTGCAACCATTGTTAGTTTCTTATCATCTTGTTTTGAAATTCTGCATCATTTATATTGTAATTTTTATTCTGTTTAAAAGACAGTTATAAAACATCTATCTTTCATGCATCTTTCATTTGATTCCTGGGACTGTAATATGAAGATAGAAAAATTTTCATTACGACAGGTACAGTCTGAAATATGGTTAAAGTGACGGCCCTCACACATCTTATACCATGGCTTTATCCATGTAATCTTCTGCATATTTCTTAATAGCTGAAATGGCATTAGGTC
Organism: Ctenomys sociabilis; assembly: GCA_004027165.1. Classification (NCBI taxonomy): domain Eukaryota; kingdom Metazoa; phylum Chordata; class Mammalia; order Rodentia; family Ctenomyidae; genus Ctenomys; species Ctenomys sociabilis. Next base: position 28,175 of record PVKA01006971.1, read on the forward strand.
TGCAATTCATCATTGATTTAATTATCTTTCTGCTCTTATCTGGCCAGGACAGGAATAGATTAATGAAAGAAATCGCCGTCATCCTCATTGCTATTGTTTAGGAAAATCTCCTAAACGCCAATTTCTTCTGATGGAAAAGACATCCTATTGAAGTATTGGTGTCAGAGACAAGAATACTATTTTGTCTTTTCATTTAAAGGTACTGAGAAAAACTTCTCATGCCATACACTCATTTGTTTGACTGTTAATAATTGCTTCCCTTTTTGAACTATGATGCCACATACCATGAATATTCATTTCATATCTCTTGTAACATGATCTTTATAAATCAATATAATAAACATCTCTCAAAATTGCCTCTTTTTTATCCTTTGAAACATGCCTCTCACCTGATATGACAAAGCAGGCAAGTAAGGGTCTAATGTGTAATCTAAAAACGATGGGAGCTGCTCTGAAAAGGAAGTGAGCTAGGGGAAGGATGGCAAATAGCTCAGAGGATTAGAGCACCTGCAAGCAGGTGAAGGGGCCGGGGGTTTGATCCCCAGGCTTGCCTTGCCAGCATCCCCCACTGAGCTCGCTGAGATGGCAGTTGAGACTGGGTGTGGTGGCGTGTGCCTGTAATTCCAGAACTTGGGAGGCCGTAAACAGGTGATCACTATGAGTCCAATCTAGTACTGAGACCCTGAACACCATGTAGACCCTTCCCTAAAATACAAAAGAAGAAAAAGAAAAAGAAAGTGAGTTAGGAGAAATACTAATTTTTTTCTAGGTTATCTTCATCAGTGCATTCAGCTATGAATAGGAAGGGGAGAACAAGCCATAAATTGGTAATGTTTTTTGAAAAAAGAAAACAATTCAGTCATTTTTACTCCTTTTAAACTCATGAAAGTTGGAAACTCAAACTTGAGTAGTACAAATGTGTTTTTTTAAGAGTTGGATCAATGTAAATGTAAACTCAGGTCATTAAGATGGTTATAGTCATTAGATTTTAGGATTTTATGCTATAATAAATGGAATATTATGTTACCTGAAAAAGTTTTATTTCTCTATCTACATATATAAGGTATATGTAGTATAATACTTTTATTTATTTGTTTGTTTTAAAATTGCTACCATCATTCCCTTTATCTTTCAAAATAATGAGTATGGTACCTGGTATCTTCCAAAGGACATGTTTGTTTCTAAGAATATTTAGGAAGACAAATTTTAAATCATTTTGTTAATTAAATCTATTTCAGTTATTGGACTTATTTATTGATGCTCAGGTTTTCTTATTTGTAATCAATAAGAAGTCTTCTGCACTTAAAGAAAATTGCTATTATCGGACTAAATAAGAAATTTTTCTTGACAAGAAAAATTACTATCTTGTCTCCTGAATATCTTTCTCATTCTTACAAACTTTTATACTGGGTGAACAGTATGATGATGCACTCACTGCATACACAGGATTAAACAGACTGAGTCAAGGAGATTTTAATTTATGAAGTCACACAGGATAGCAATAACGGCCATAAAAATCAAACTTATGCAAATTCAGAAATGTTCAAATTCATTGTCTTTCAGAAATCAAAACAAAGGGGGTGGGGGAGATGGCTCAGTGGAATAAGTGCTTCCCTGGCAAACACAAGGGCCTGAGTTCAATACCCAGTTCCACCAAAAAAAAAAAAAAAAAAAAAAAAAAAAAAAAAAAAAAAAAAAAAAAAAAAAAAAAAAAAAAAAAAGAAATAAAAAAATCATTAGATTCCTTGGTGTCAAAAACATAGACTTTTGCATAATTGGAGCATGTAATAGATTTTTTATCAGAATGAATCCCAATGTATTAAAAGTTAACAGGTGAAACAAACAAAAATTTACTAAAAATGTTAAAAAGCTTTCAGTTAATAAAGAATTGAATTAGTGAAAAAAATCACACATTTGTATGAAAAGTCCTGAAATCAAATATCTCAAAGTTTGAAAACAAAGTAGGAAAAGGAAAGGAATAAAAATCAGAAGAGATACTACTTATATTGAGAGCAAGTCAGAAAAAAAAACTTGACATAGGTATTCCTTTCAACAATTTAAAGCCAAGAAAATAAATATAAGTAATGAAGAAATATTTTCTGCCACCAGTAAACTAAGTACAACAAAATTGCAAGGCAAATCCAAATTCAAATAGTATATTTTTCCTCAATGAAACTAAAATCAGCTCGCTGTAGGGTTTCTGTGCTACAGTAAATTGTGAAATCGAAAAGCAGCGTTCACTGATTTTTGAGAGGAAAAGTTATCCTTTTCACACACACAACTAAATTCTTTTTGATAACAGAGGACCCTGTGAAGAGTCTCAAATATAAGGCCATTAAGTCCATAAAAATTCTACTCAGTCTTTTCTAATTATTGCCAAAGGTATCTATAGGAGCAGTATGTAAAAGTTACAAATTCTAAATTAACCTGTGAGTTAAATTAAAATGTTGATAATATAAGTTTCTTCTAAAAGTTGTTATCTGTTTTGTTGTACATTGAATAACTGGGCATTGTAGTAACAATAACTTAGTACATTTAAATTAATCATATGTATGCATGAACTTTGGTGCTTATGTAAATGATTTAATTTCCTATGCAACATTGAACACAGCCATAAAATAATATTGGCCATATGTAGTTTGCATGGTATATGAGTACTGAAAAATGTATACAAAAGTGAATTATTACCTTCCTCATTTTTTATTTGTATTTAGTACAGGGTCTACAGGGTCTCACTACACAGATTGGACTCGTAGTGGTCCTGCTGTTTTCAGCCTTCCAAGTGCTGGGATTACAGGCGCACACCACCACGCCCAGTCTCAATTGCTGTCTCAGTGCACCCCGGGGCTGGGCTGGCACAGCACAGCAGGGAATGAACCCTCATTCCGTCGTCTGCCTAAGTAGGCAGTTTAATCCTCTGAACTGGCTGGCTGGTCCCCCTCATTTCTCTACTGTGGTATCAAAGATCTGATGCTCCAGAGTGACTTAATCAGAAGAAAATACGCAGTGGTGTGGACACAGTCTGGCCCAGCACAGATGCTTACTTTCTCTCCTGCAGTACTGACTCACATCATCTCACGTTTGTCTTCTTTCTCCAATCTCTGCTGCCTTCACTCCACTCTGAAGTCTCTTGCTTGGACTTCACGAGCCAACCTTCATTTCATTTTATGTCATAAAGTCTGCTGCACTCATGATAGTCAAGTTTTCAATTTCCAAACAGGGTGCCATTTTAGAATTGACAATTGAAATGCTTTTTATCTGTTCATCTTCCTCTTTTCTAGAAAGTGCAGGCTGTGTCAAACAGTTAAAATAAATCAGGTTAGCTTTCTCCTGCTGAGTAAAATTACTTGAACCTGGCAGTGATGTAAGTCTCACAATCCTACAGTTTGGAACTCCTGTCCCATGACTGAGATCCCTGTGTTCTTGCTGGCTACCATCCATGTCCAGCTCTTACCTCCTAAAAGCCACATTCCAATCTGAGGCATGTGGCTCTCTTCCTCTGCCCTCTGGGATTCCAGCCTCTCTGGTGGCACTTCTCTTTTGGTCATTTTTAATGCTTTCTCTTATAGATCAAGATGACTCATAACTTTTCTCTTAAAAAGCAAATTGTTTCATGACATACTCTGACAGCAGGAGTGACACATCATAGACATGGATCCCTGCTTATTCTCACTCATTAGCGGAGGATTTATGGGGAATATACATCAGGGGTGGAGTCTTGGTGGTCAGTCAAAATTCCTGCAACAACATATAATTTTTCTCACTCCTCTGTTTTCAGTAATCAGCACAGTGGCCTGCAGTCAGTTGGCAATATAGTATCCTAAAATAAGTTCTTAATTTGACCTGAGATCATAACCCATTTCAAATTAGTTTAAGCAGCACAGAATGCTGTGTGTATATTTACCACTTCTCAGGTTTTATCCAGGAGAGGAAATCAATTCTATGGGTGGGCTTTTCAAACCCTTTGCTAGCCCACGCTTGCTCATTATGTCAAAGTCTGCCCTTGTGTTTTCTACTACTACTCAACCAGTGCACTAATCCTTGCAACATTACTTCCAGATCAATGCTAGAAATGCAGTGTAGCTGTTTCCTTGCCTGTGTCCTAATCCAGCCCACATGCGCTCTCCTCTGCAGTAAGGGATAAACTGATATCCCACTTACCTCCTCATTTTCACCTAATTCTCTTCCTCCAAACTGCTTCACCTGACTTCTGAGGTGAAGCTCTTCTTACTTTGTCACTCCATATCACATTATTTACATAATTTCTTTTGTGTGTGTGTGTGAAACTGGGGATTGACTCGGGTCCTTACGCTTTCCAGGCAAGTGCTTATTCTACTGAGCCATCTCCTGGGCACCCTGTAATTTTTTTAAAATATTGCAAAGCTCTCTGAAATCTCATCTGTGTATTTACATAGCATTTCTTTGACTTTCACTTACAAAGTAACTAAAGATTGCAGGTGGCCTAGAATATTTGTACCACTCTAACAAAGTATCTGATTTTTTATTTATCTTTTTTAAGAGTAGGAATTTATTTCCCACAATTCTGGCAGCATGATTTTCCAAGGTCAAAGTGTCATGTGACTTATGGGAAGTCCCGCTGCTGCGTTCTCCACAAAGCCAAGGGCACTGAGCAAGGCAGCCACGTGTGTGCGGTGTGAAGCCTCTCGCATGGCAGCTTTATACCTCTCTACAAGAGAAGAGCCCCTTTTTTCCTAATCACCTCTGCAAGGCCTTCACCAATGACAGAATAATTTTGAGAAAACTTCCATTATGGAGGGTACACTTCAAATCATAGCACTAGGTATGGAATAAGTGTGTTGTATGAACAGAATGGGTTGATGCCAAAGTGGTGTCATTTTAATATGCTTTATTTTTAATCTATTATTTATTTATTTTTAGCACAGAGTCTCGCAGCTCAGACTTGTAGGGATCCTACTGTCTTAGCCTTCTCAGTACTGGGATTATGTCACCTTGCCCCATGGGGTCAGGCATGACATGCAGTACGGGGTATCGAACGTCAGTCCTTGTGCTCACCAGGCAGGTGCTTATATTGCCTATCTGCCCATCCTGTAACATGTATTAAAGGACCTGTGAATACCATTTCTTGTAGAACTGAAATTTATGACATTTGAACAATGCACAACTTAATAACAAAGAGGGAGGGAAAATACTCTCTCCTGGAAACTGATCTACAAATATGCTAACTGGCTTAGAATACAGCTTTGCTATATTATTACAGTAGATTATCCTCATTCACAAATTTGATTACCAAGATTAACTGGATGATCAATTTTGGGATGTATGATTACAAAATTCTGGGAAATTTGTGCTATCCTCAAGATATCATGGACATGTAGTTGATACCACATAACATAACCACAATACAACCTCCTTATTTCAGGGAGAAAATATGTTTCATACACAAACATTTTGGAAGGGTGGAAAGCTTATAGCTTCTATTTTATATATATTATTGCATGTCTAAAGTCCCTAGTATTCTTTTCTAATTTTTCTACAGAGAATATTGAGTCAGCTAAGGCCATGAACTTTCCTAAATTCCTACAAGTATAATCAGCAGAGCTGCTATTAGAACTCACCAAGTTGTAATTCCATAGATAATATTTTTTAAATTTATTTTTTCTGTATGTGTTTGCGGCATGTACAGTTTAAAGTCATCTTGGGGAGTTGGATTCATGTATAATGGCACAACATGATTTTGCATACCACCTTCTCTTTTCCTCCTTCATCTCTCCCTCCTCCTCTATGCCTTTTTCTCCATTTCTATGATTGATGTTATTAACCTTATATTTATGACCCATGTGGACACATTTAAGTTGTTAGGTTCCTGTACATGGCACATCTTTATTGCACTTATCCAGCCACGTTTTCCTCTTGACCACATTCTCTTGTTCCTCTTTTCATTTATGAGAGATCCATCCCCTTGTCTCCTTCTATCTGTCATTGATTTAGCTCCCTCAAGCACTGTGCTAAATGGCATAGGAAAATTATAGAGAAGAAAATTCCTTATGCTCACAGCCAGTTGTGGTGGCTTACACCGGTAATCCCACCGGTGTGGAGGGTGAAGCAGGAGAATTACCATGGGTTTGAGGCCAGCGGGGGATGAATAAGGGAGTTGAGACCCGGTCTCAAAAAGCCGAAATAAATAAACAAATATTTCTTGATCTCAAGAGTAATCCCTCTTAGTATAAAATTATGCTTAATAAGGAGATCTCATTAAATCAGAATTTCCCAAAATGTTTAAAATGTGTTCAATAAAACGCTTACAATTTTACAAGGAGAATACGATAAAGTAATGCAACTTCAAGAAAGCTATATGATTTTTCCACTTTCTGCCCCCTGCCCTGTGTTTTTCATTGACACTCAAGAAATGCAACATGGTTTTGGTAGTGGCATTAGAATTAATTCTTAGGACGCTAGAAACATTTAGCCAAACTGGCAGTAGGGTAAAAGAAAGAGGGAGAATGGCAGCTACACTGCACTTCCAGCTATTAATGACTGTCAGCGTTAGCTGACGGGAGACATTTCACTTCCCACTTCACCGAGAGGCTATTAATGTGTGAAGAAACAGATCGACTTGCGGTATGTTCGCGCCCAGTAAGTCGGCAATGCTCGGGAGCGCAGATCTCTGTGTGAGTGTGCACATGGGCCGTGAGGAGGGAGAAACAAAGCGGCTGCGAGGGAAAAGGTCGCTTAGTTGCATACGTATTTAAAAGTCAAGAGGATGTGGCACTTAATGTTTTCTTATTCATTACTCCTCTAATCCTTGACTTGTTGTCTTTAATTTTGTTGATTAAAAAGTATTATGTGGGCGGGTTCTTCAGTCTGTGGAGCTACTGAACAGCAGGTAGACAGTAGCTACACTCTCTTTTGCAGCAAGACAATTAAAAAGGTAATCGTCTTTGAAAACTGGAGGGAAAAAAAAGTAAGTACCAGCAAGACATGGATCTAAGTAAATAGCTGCCTGGCTAGAGGACAGCCATTGCACATAGAATTCAAACAAATTCCTTTTAAAATTTGGAGAAGAATCAGATTAGAAAAGAGGTAATTTTCTGACTGTTCACTGAAGACAAAATGCCTTGACTTATGCATCTTGCAAAAGAACACAATGTAAAAGCTGAAAAAATAAACCATAAAATACAATGCTGAAAATTTCCGTATCACAGCTGTCCAGCGTGCATAACAAGAAGAATATTAGTGAGGTCCAGATGCACATAAGTCTACAGGGATGGCTCTTGCCAACAGCAAAATGAACGGAATGACAATGTCAATCACATTCAATAGACTATGTTAATATTTTTCAAACAGTTCTTTCACACTCTAAAATAGTGCTCATTAATAATGGATAGTACTGTATGAAGGCACGTTGCCTATAAAACTGATGGAATTCATTGTTCATCTCCTCTCAACAATGAACTGCGTTTTTGCAGGATGATTTTTCTTTTGTCTTTAAAACTATGCCAAGATGATTTCAAACCTTTTAAGCTAATTGGACCCTTTCTTTAGAGAACTAACGCTGCATGTGTGGCATTAATGCACTGCCCATTGTCACATCTTCTTCTTCATTTAAACCAGTCCTATTTCAAGTTTTACTATTTTAAAGCAAGCTTTTTGACGAGTACTGCTGAAATGTGCAAGAAAGTTCTCAAGCTTTCAAAACTGCCCTGAAATCCTGATGTCAAAATCAAAATTGTGTTTTCTTTTTTTTAATTTTTTTTCTCCTCTTCTGTTTGGCTGTTCCAGCAGCTGTCAGTAAAGCCTGGGAGGGTGATGATATGTTTGGAGGTTTCCATATTGTATAATCAAATAAAGAACTAAAAAATCACTGAAATTCAGAGGATGCCAATTCCATGGAGATTAATTTCCTAATATACTATTTTCTTCGGGAAAGCACCTAATTATCTCTTTTCGACTAAGAAACCATTTGGAGTCAATTTTGTATAATGACCTCTATTTTTAACATTTTTTAAGCAAATGCTTTTGGAAATGGCTTTAAACATAAGACCAACTGTCTAATAATCTCTTCATATCTAAAGCTACCTTTGAATAATATGTGAGAAAATATATATATGTACAAAAATGCAAGAATGCATGTTAGAAGTATAGTGAAATTATATTTATACTCAAACTAAATGAAATGGCTTTGATTTATAAGTGTAATTGCTTGATGTAAATGACAATGCTATACATAGTAAATGATAAAGGGGAAAAGATCTGTCCCTGGACATAGATCCAATCACTAGTTACTGGATACATTCAAGTTTTTCCATATGTGACATATTAGAGGAGCAAATTTCTATCAGTGGGAATTCATTTATCTCCAGAAGTTAATATATTTGAAGACATGAAAAGAAGTGCTGTACAGTAACACATAGTAATTCTAGATTTGAATGCATGGAGAATTCATTGAATGCATGGAAAGGTAGGTAGAATAAAAACTGCCCCTAACATCCCATGTTGCCAGAGTGGAGAAGCAATGACTACATAAAAGGAAATTATAGTTGCAGAGAAAATGTATGTATGTATGTATGTATGTGTGTGTGTGTGTGTGTATGTATGTATGTATTTATGTATTCCTATTCAAACAAATACATTATCTTGGTTTACTTAGGGAGTCTAATGTAATTACAAAGGCCATAAGAGCAAAACAGGGAGAGAGAAATCACACTGGTGTCTTGTGAGAAACCCGTCAGATCACCTGCCAATGTGGCTCTTAAGGTGCTGGCGGGAGTCATAAGGAAAGGAATCCCTTGGCCTTTGGCTGCCAGGAACTGTCTCTTCAGAACTTCCCCCAAAGAATATAGTGCTTCCAATAAATTTGGCAGTGGGGGGTGTGTGTCTCTAGTCTACAGAAATGTAAAATAATAAATTTTTTGTTCTAAGTCAATATTATGGAGTAATCTGTTACTCCAAATGGAAAAAAAGAATACATGATAGATCTGCATGATTCAATATGGATATATTTGTCATTGCCACACAAAATGAAACAGATCATACATATTGAAGCTACCTCCTTCAGACTGACATTAAATTTTTTTGACTTCTATCTCTTCAAAATAATGAAATGAAGAAAAATAAATACCATAGATTCTGGTAGAACTGTGATCTTTCTTGAGATTCTTTAGATATAGCAGATATTGAAGACCAACTCACAAATATTTCCATATGCTTTTGTGAATCTTAAGGATTACTAGTGGTGGACATTTTTGTGTCTCCTAGGACGATGTGGAGAAAAACAGCTTAAATGAAATATACAAATTCTTATTAGGAATTGGCTCATTCACTTGTGGGAGATGATTAAGCAGGACTGAAGTTCATTAGGCAGGCAATCAGGAAGGAAAATCATAAGGAGATTGGAATCCCATGAGCAAAGAACAGAGATTTTTGCCCATTAGTTCTGAGGGAAGCCTATGGCAACATTTTATAGGACAATAAATGATTAAATCAGGCTTACCCATGATAATCTAAATTAAATGAACAAATTAGAAAACTGAATTCTCTCATGTCACACCAAGATTTGTGTTTCGTTACCCTGGAAAAGATGTTTGTGTTTGTGTGTCTGCACACGTGGGCACATGCATACTTACATGTATGAACACACATGCTTATGAATATCCTATAAACTGCTGCCTCCTTTTCATTTTATTTTGTCAGAAGAACATATATTTTGAATGTTTTGTGTTCCAGTATTGCTTGATGATACTAAAAAATAATTATCAGGGTAGCTTAACCTGAAATATTTGAGGTACTACAAAGGCATGGCAGGTAATCACTGAGGGTTCCTTTCTAGTTATGTGTAACTTTCAGTCTCTTGTAAGCTTCTAGATCCAGGACGACACTTTAAACTGTCTTATACTGGCTATTTTAGAAATATGCCTTCACTTTATTCCTGACCAAAACCTATGCCTAAAATCTTCTAGGATGCCAGGGGTATCAAATCAAAGGGATGAAACTAGAAAAAAATTACTTAATCACAGAAATTATGGAATATATTGTTTGTATTGCCACCAAACAACAAAGTAGGGTATGTCTAACCTTGAACTTTCAGTGTGACCATCTACCTTACTTTTCTCAATCTATCCCCTTTCACTCCTCCTGCTCAAAGACTTCTTGCTGCCGAAAGCATCCACTTTCTTTCTGGGGGTGAGGCCTCTGCCCATTGTTAGGTCCTGACTTGCTGTCTAAAGATTTTTTTAGGAGTTTCTCTGTGAATTCAGTTAAATATGATTAATTATCACATCCATATTGGTCACATATGCCTTTGCTTTACCTTATTTTTACTTCTAAAACTAATTACTACCTTAAATTACATTACATACTTGTTCACTTATTTTCTGCCATCTCACTGGAATCACAAGTCCTCAAAAGCAAAAGTAATCTGAACAGTGCCAGCACTGTCAGTTTGTTGAACTCAGAATCTTGTTCACTGTAAGATTTATCTCGAGTAAATGAGAGATAGAAAATTCTAAGACAATAATGGCACAGTTGTATTTTGAATATCTTACTTTGCAGTAGGCCCTCAAGATTTTTTTCACTGATTATTAGCCCATGCAATCCACTCATGCTCAGAAATAACTGGCCCAATATCAGTTTTAAGATTTGGTTAAAACTTTATAACATTATTTTAAGAAATTTGACTGTGGAATTGATTATGCATTAGAAAGTTCAGTATTCTGAACAATATCTAAGAAATGAAAAACTTCACAGAAGCTTCATTTGTTATCTGTGTGTGAGTTTGAGTAAAATGAGCTTCATGTTTTCCATCTTGCAAGTATATTAGTGTTGGTCAAAGAAGTCTCCTTGGGGATATTCTGAGATCATACATACTAAGTCCTCTTGAATACTAGCTATTTTATCATCAATTATAATGTAAATATATTTTATTTGTTTTTATTATCCTGTAATAGTTTAATGTAATCTCATTAAGGAATAAATATTAACCATGTCTGTCTGTAAAATATGGATAGAGTATCAAGCTTCAGCATTATTCAATCCTCATAATTATATATAATTTTATTATTCATTAAAGCAATTTTATACAATCCAGGTACAAGAATATATAAATTAAAAGAAATGTCACTGAACTATTTGATCCAAAGAATAGAAAAATAAATAGATCTTCATATGGTGGTGACAGATCACAACTTGATGCGATACTCTATGGTTCTTCTTATAGCTATTGGATAAGTTCTGGCAAAACTGTGACTCTCAACCCTGTCATTCTCTTACTACAGTTTTACATTATATTATTGATGTATACTATGGATTTAATTGAAATAAATAATATGAGCATACTCAGCAAGTGGAAGGTCTTGAGTTTGATCTTTAGTACAAAAAAAGAAGGGGAAAAGGAAAAAGAAGAGGGAGAAGGAAGAGGAAGAAGAGGAAGAGGAGGAGGAGAAGGAGGAGAAGACAGTGAAAAAGAAAAAAGACAATAAACAATATTATGAACAATTATGTGTCAGTACACTATAGAACTTAGGGAAAATACACATTTCTACTTAAAATAATATACTAACATTTACTTAATGTTATAAAATAATAATTGTAAAATGATTAGGGAAGTTAAATGTACTAAACAGTTTTCCACCAAGATAACACATTTTTGGTATTATATCATTCAAAAATATAGATAATCAAATTTTGATGCCATCATTTCAAGAGATGAAAGATTTATATAATCTAAAGAACAACTATGGGCTGGGAAGATAGCTCAGTAGAATAAGTGCTTGCTGGCAAGTATAAAGGCCTGAGTTCAATCCCCAGTTCCACCAAAAAAAAAATATAACTAAAAATAAATAAACATAAATAAAGAGAAACCAGAGTATAACACTATCATTTCATTGAACAAAATCCTAGACTATATTTCATAATGCAACATTGTTTATATTAATGTTAAATGAAGATAATGCTGAAATAAAGAAAAAATAATAGAAAGAAATCCAAGACAGAATGTAAGTTCAAATTCTGAAAAAAATATTGAAACTGCAAATACGTTTATTGTTCTACCTAAGAACATTATGTAGTCTACTCAACTTCAAAGTGTGTATTTACAGATAAGCATTATACATATTAAACTTTATATTGAGAATTCAATTCAGAAAATACATAGACCTAGCTAGTTAAATATGTCCCAGATTAAAATATTATTCTTTTCTTCCTGTATTTTAAGGAGTGGTCTACACGGTACACATTATCTCACTTTTAGACCAGACTCATAGCGATTCTCCTGTTTACAGCCTCCCAAGAACTGGGATTACAAGCATGAACTACCACGCCCAGTCTTTATTGCTGCCTCAGTGTGCCCCTGTGGCAGGGCGGGTAAAGCAGGCCTGGAGATAAAACCTAGCCCCTGTGCCTGCTTGCAGGTGCTTTAATCCACTGAGCTATTTGGCTGATCCTGAAAATATTATTCTTATAAAAACTCTTCTAACTTCCTCTTATCTTCATAGCAATTGTTCATCTTTGCAGTCTAAGGCCATCTTTGCCAAAGGCCTTCCAGTCTGTGAATTATTTCTACAATTTCTGATGTCAATATGGTTCATAAAATTATCTCTATCTGAAAATATGTTGATAATATCTTGGTTAGAGTCTTTCTTTGATTTCCTCTTATAGCAATTTTAGCCTGCTTTCCACTCTCTGGTATCTTAGAGATTGATTTATTTGATATATGTATTTAATACCATCATCTCTATTTAAAACACCTTCTCATATGTTATATGTTAGATTTGGTGTCAAATTTAATCTCATAATAGCATATAGTGAGTTCTGATTCATATCTTCTTAATATACTACTAGAAGAGCTGCACACTAAAACATATATTTGCTAAATTGATGTGTTATCTTCTGTTTGTTTAGATTATTTTACTATTCTTATAATATTCTTATTTTTCCTGCATAAATGGCTCATATATAATTTTACAGATAAGGTCCATAATAGAAATAATTTATTGTTGTACATCTTCTAATTTCATTATCTCTCTTTTTTATTTTATTTTATTTTATTTTATTGAGAGACAAATATCAATTAAACAGTTGTGGAGCTGATTAATAGGAGAGTTTCAATAATTAATACATTTTACATGGTTATCTTCCTAGTGGCCATCCACAGTACAAGAAGCAGGGAGGATATCCTATCAAAACACTATTACTACCAAACTTTCTTCTCATAGAATAGAGCAAAAGTAGCTCTAGTACCTTAACTGTTCTGTATATACAAATACAAAATAGTCTTTCTTTTGTATCCCCTTTTTTTGTTCAGTCCTGTCAGACATGGGTATTCTATTGGCATTTAAATATTATAGATGCTTGACCTGTTGCTCATCTTTTGATTCCTGTCTTACTAACCAGACTGTAGTTATTTTCTTTTCATTCTTATTCACCATCTAGACTCCAGTTCCTTTAATGAAGGGACCAGGACTAGGGCATGCATTCAAGTTTCATTTAATGAGTGAACAAGTGAATATAAATTAGTATAGAAAAGCATTGCACTAGTACACATTGCCATATTTGAAATTTTGTGATACTTTCTGTTTTGATTAGATTAGGATGTCTTTCCTTTCAATATCCTTGTAGGTTTATATTTATAGAAATTATGTATACATTATACAGAGTGCTTGGTGGGCAAATCATTAATATGGAAATGTTTTATTGAATGAGTTAAAATATGGTTGGATTTTTCTGTGGTTTTATAGATGCTAAAATACTTCAATATTAATTTTTGAATACTTGAAAGAAATAAAAAACAGGAATCAGTAGAAACTGCACCAATCCTGGCATGTGGTTTGCATTTGCTGGAGCAGAAGGCTGCCGTATGTCATGTGTGATATGCCACCCAACTTCGCCATCAAGTCAGAATGCACTGCGTCCTGCAGCCAAGCCACATGGGCAAGATGCGCCTCCACTTCAGCATTTCTATGAACATTTGCCCACTTAATTCTGTCACACATGGTATCCATAATCTGTTAGAAGGAGTGCTGCCCATTTTGTCACCTTTAACATCTGAGAGCTCTTATGATGGCGCCAAATTGATTGTTCTTCTGATTTAGATCAGATGTGAGTCATTCCGGGTGAAATATCTAAAAGTTTCCAGTAGTCATTTTTCTAGAAAAATTGATTCAAGAATGGGTAATGGCACACACAAGAAATTACTTGGATTAAGGTTAATCACATATGTGAAATTTTTTCACTGACACACTGACTCTTTGAAAAAATAAATGCTGTGCCAAATAGTGGTCTTAGGCTGAGGAATGAACAACCACTAAAAGTAGTAATAGAAAGATAGAAAATTATCTCCTCTATCAGAGTTTGAAGGCAAAGGAGAAAAAAAAAAGAAAGAACTAAAAGTTTTACAGAATTCAATTCACTGTATCTTACTTAATTTGAAAATGATTTTATGTCAAATTTGTTGCTCCACTTTCATACATTTTTTTTTAAAGAGAAGTGCAGTTCTTCAGAGCTATCATTTGGGTGAAGCATACCATATAAAACAAGTCAGAGGAATAGAAGAAATTAGAAAATTCCTAGTATATCTAAAACAAACAAAAACTATGCACATGTAAGAAAGAGGATGGAAACCATATTCTTAGAATTCTTGTAGAATTTTATTTGTAAGGTAAGAGTCAAAATTTTAAACATAATTTCTGCTCATAATTACATTTCATGGTCAAATTAAAAAACTGGGGGGACCCAGACCCAGCGCACCTTGGCCGGTGAGTGAGGGCTCCAGGCCCGCTGTGCTGGAGGAACCTTTCCCAGGATCCCCTTTAGCAGCGATCCCTGATTCCATTTCTGGGCTCCAGACCCAGCGCACCTCGGCCTGGGACCCACCAAAGCAGAGGCCCACATACCTAGAGAGCGACCTGCCTGAGACAGGAGGGCAGACTCTGGCAACATTCCAGATCCCCACCCCAAGGCCAACTAAGATAGTGGGAATTTTCACTACTCGCTTTGCATCCCAGTTCGTGCTGGGCTGAACAGTGAACCAACATAGGGGAACCACAAAAACTGCAGCAAAAAGGAACTGAATACAACAGCTAGATCCAGGCCAGGCATAACTGGATAATCTATTGATTAGCACCTGATTGTCATTGCATGCTAAGGTGATAGCTGCACCAAAGCTCTACACCAAAGGCCAGAGGTCAGTGCTATACAAAATGACAAAGACAAGGAGAAAAATCCAAAAGGCTTAGAGTCCAACAGTAAGTGCAGAGGACACCAGCTCAGTTGAAATGAATGAATTAACAGATATGGAAGCAAAGGAACAACAGCAGAAAGGTATAGGGGAACTCAGATGAGAATTAATTCTTGAAATAATAAAAGAAATATCTGAATACATAGCATCTGAAATAAAGAATCAAATCCAGAAACATCTGGGGGAAAACCATGCCCACCCACAACAATTGCAGAGAACAGTGTTCCAGCTGAAACATATGAATAAACAGCGTCTGAAGCAAAGAAACAACAGCAGAAAGGTCATGAGAACCTCAACGCAGGAATAACTTCTAAAACCAAAAAAGAAATCTTTGAAAAAAAAAAAAAAAGAATTCTTTGAAATCATAGCATCTAAAATACAGAAACAAGTCCACAAATACACAGAGGACACCCAACTTGGAACAAACTCTGCAGAAAAAAAATTAATAACTACCTCTAAATAGGACATGGATATAAAGGAGATCAGAAATATGACAGATTCCTTCAATGAGCAATACAGAGAAGAAACAGAATGCATGAAACAGAGTAAAAGAGATATAGAAGAACTAAAAATATCAATCATGGGTCTACAAAACAGTTTGAGTGAAGCCAAAGACAGAGTTTCAGATCTTGAAGATGCTGGTGCAGCTAGTTTAAAGGTGAGGAAAGGATCTCTTAAAAACAATGAGAATGCAGGAAAAAATACTCCATCATGTGCAAGATGATGCCAGGATGAACAATGTGAGATTAGTTGGCATCAACGAAAATGAAGGAGTCAATACAAATGTTATAAAAAGAATTTGGGGAGAGGTAATCACAGAAAACTTCCAAAATATGAGGAAACAATCCAACATTCACGTACCTGAAGCATACAGAACACCAAATAACTTCAACACAAGTAAAAACATACCGAGTCATGTAATAGTCAAGATTCTAGAAATCCAACACAAGAATAATATACTGAAAGCTGCTAGAGAGAAGAAGCAGATCACATTTAAAGGAAAACCAATCAGAATTATATCCAACTTCTCTACACAAACCATGAAGGCAAGGAGAGCATGGATCAGAGTTCTTCAGGTTTTGTATGAAAACAAATTTCAGCAAAGATAAAACCCTGTAAAACTCTCTTTCAAGATTCATGGAGAAGTGAAATACTTCCATGACAAAGAACAACTAAAGAATTTCATGATGACAAAGCCCTCTCTACACAGGCTAATGAAAGAGGTTCTAGAGAGAGACTACACTGACCAGAACTCCATGAATGAGAACAGAAGGAACCCACCAAAGAGGGCAAAAAATTAAACATAGGACGAATAGGAGTAAACAAGAGCAGATAAATATCATGACAATCATAAGTCAACACATTTCAATTATAACCATCAAATAGACCCAATTCACCAATTAAGAGAAATAGACTGGCACAGTGGACTAGGAAACAAATTCCAACAGTATGCAGTATACAAGAAACATATTTAATTCAAAAAGACATTCATAGGCTCAAAGTAAAAGGATGGAAAAAAATACTACATGCCCCAGCACCTCAGAAAAAAGCAGGAGTAGCAACTCTGTTCTCAGATAGTCTCAACTTAAAACCAAGAAAGGTCAAATGACACAAAGAAGGGCACTACATATTAGTCGGAAAAATTCAAGACCATGAGGTAACACTCATAAATATCTATGCACCAAACAGAGGAGCACCCAACTATGTAAGACAAATCTTAATGGACATGAACATCGTAATATCTAAGACCACAATCTTAACAGGAGACCTTAACACCCCCTTATCTCAAAAAGATAGATCAACCAGATGAAAAAACAGCAAAGAAGTAGCAGAACTGAACCAGAGCTTGGAACAAATGGACCTGGTGGACATATACAGAGTGTTCCACCCAACCAGAGCTGGATACACACAGTTGAACACGGGTCGTTTTCAAAAATAGGCCACATACTAGTCCAGAGGTCATGCATAAGTATATGCAAGAAAAGAGAAATTATCCCATGCATATTATTATTGCAGTGCAATGAAACTGGAAACAAATGACAAAACAAACAAACAAACAAACAAAAAACCCGTAAAATTCATGGAAATTAAACAACACTCTACTCAGCAATCAATGGATCAGAGAAGAAATTAAACAAGAAATTCAACAATATCTACAATTCAATGAAAATTAAAGCACAACTTACCAGAATTTATGGGATGCGATGAAAGCAGTTCTTAGAGGGAAAATGATAGCTAGGAACTCACACATTAGGAAAACAGAACGGGAACAAAGAGCACCCTAATGTTGCACCTCTGACATCTAGAAAAAGAAGAGCAAACAAAACTTTCATTCATGTTTGAAGTCTTACAGCAAATTGGAATATATGGAATCAAACTTAATGTGAAAAAAGCCAGCTCTGACAACCCAAAAGCTCATATAATCCTAAATGGGGAAAAACTAAAATCTTTTACTCTTAAATCAGGTACAAGACAAAGATGTCCTCTGATCCCCCTCCTATTCAATATAGTTTTGGAATCATTAGCAATAGCCATTAGAAAAGAGGGAGAAATAAAGGGAATAAGAATGAGTAAAGAAGAACTTAAATTATCACTATTTGCAGATGACACTTTGCTTGGAAGACCCCCAAAATTCCACCAAGAAACTACTAGAACTGCTATGAAAATTCAGTAGCATAGCAGAACACAAAGTAGATACTCAAAAGTCAATAGCATTGCTCTACACAGGTAAGAAGCACACTGGAAGGGAAATAATAGAAACAATACCTTTTATAATAGCACTGCAGAACATGAAATACATTGGAATTCACTTAACCAAGGAAATCAAAGACCTTTTCACAGAAAATTACAACACCCTAAGAAGAGAGATCATAGATGACTTCAGAAAATGGAAAGATATGCCATGCTCCTGGATAGCAAGAACCAACATCGTGAAGATGGTTATACTCCCAAAGTTGCTGCACAGATTTAATGCAATCCCTATCAAACTTCAACCAACATACCTGCCAGACCTAGAGAAATCATTCCTAAAATTTATTTAAACTACAAATGACCTAGAATAGCAAGGGAATCTTGGTCAATAAAGAAATGCAGGAGCCATCACAATTTCTGACTTGAAATAATACTACAAAGCTACTGTGATAAAATCAACATGGCATTGGCAACAAAATAAATCTGAGGATCAATTGAACATATTAGAAAATTCAGAGCCATCTATGAACACACTCAGCCATCTGATCTTCAAAAAAGGGGCCAATCAATCTTACCGGAAGAAAGATAGCCTCTTCAACAAATTATCCTGGAAAACCTGGCTTTCTACATGCCAAAAACTAAAATTTGACCCAGCTCTATTGCCATGCACTAAAATAAAGTAAAAATGGATTAAAGATCTAAACATTAAAACAGAAACACTCAATCTCCTGGAAGAGAAAGTAGGAGGAACTCTTGAAGGCATGGGGATAGGAAAGAGTTCATGAACAAACATATATTTGCATGGGAAACACCTGAAAGAATCAAAAACTGGGATCAACTCTTCTTGAGGAGTTTCTGCACGTTAAAAGAAATTGTCAGCAAAGTGAAAAGACAACCCACAAATTTTGAAACAATTCTAACTAGTAAGCAATCAGACAAGGGTCTACTGTCTAGAATATATAAAGGCCTAACATGTAATAGGGCCCTCAATTTTAAAGATCCAATACAGAAATGGGCATCTGAGATGAATCCACACTTCTCAGAAGATGAAATTAAAGAAGAGAATAAATATATGAAAAAATGCTCCACATCATTAGCTATCCATGAAATGCAAATTAAAACAACACTGAGATACCATCTCACTCCAGAAAGAATGGCTATCATAGGAAATCAACCAACAACAAATGTTAGAGAGGTTGTGGGGAAAAGGGAACACTTCTCCATTGGTGGGAATGCAGATTGTTGCAACCATTGTGGAGATCAGAGTGGAGACTCCTCGAAAGAGTAAGACTGGAAATCCGATTCAAACCAGCTATCCTCCTATTTGGAATTTTCCCAGAGGAACTGAAAATATTATATCATATTGAAATATGTGTACCTATGTTTATAGCAGCACAATTTGTGATAGCAAAATCTTGGAAACAACCTAGATGTCCATTACATGAGGAATGGTTGAAAAAGATGTGGTATTTCTATATAATGAAGTATTACTCAGCTATAAAGAATTATAAACATGAAGCATTTATATTGAAGTGGATGCCACTTGATCATATACTCATAAGTGAAATAAACCAGATGTACATATGCAAATATCATATAGTTTGCATAGTATGAGAAGATAAAAGAAGAAATACAAATAGAAATGTACAACAACTAAAAACAATTGAGCCAGATAGTTAGGGCAAACTGAACGGCATATGCTGCAGGGTACTTATCAGCATTTATTCTGGATGATTAACAACCTAAGTTCACAGATCAAAATTGGTGAAATAGAAGAGCCACAAGGCCAGCCCACATTTTGGCCCTAGCTTTTCAAGGTCAGTGAAAACTCAGGACATAGGTGAACCTGTACTGTAACATCATGAAACTCAGTTGTGCCCTAAATTTTCTGATCAACGAGATTATGCAGCCACAGAGAAAGGAGATTGATGATCTATAGTGTGCCTGGGGAGAGTCACATGGAGAGAAAACTTTCTCTCCAGCTCTCACAGAGAACAGACTGGTCAAACATTGGCCGTGACTCATCCCCATGGATGACACTGACAAAGCATCTACAGAGTAAGGTACAGAACTATGAGATGAACACTGAGGGGACTTCACGGACCTCAACAGAAACAAAAGCTACATCCTATGGTATACAGGGCTTGATCTATCTTGATCTTATCCGTCCAGCAGATAAGTATAAAAATGAGGTATATAACCGGTGTCATAATAATAAGTTGAGCTGTAAATGGCTACATTTAACTTCTTCAGATAACTCACTATTATTGTGGAATGCTGGACTGTGTTGGATTGTGTCACTGAGTTCAGGCACCTAAATTGGTTTAATGACAATGGAGTGCTCATCTTTGACAGGTCTAGAGAAAACAAGGGTATACAAAAGAAGAATCATGATGTGTGTATAAACAGTACAGTTAGGTTAAATAAGCCGTGCTTTCACATAATTCTATGAGAAGCAAGATTTGTACTAATAGTGGTTGGACAAGATATTATTTCAGCTTCTAGTACTATGGACAACCACTAGGAAGATAACAAGGTAGAAAATATAATTCAGCCATAAAAAATAAAATAAGTATATAGCTACACTCTCTTTATTCGCTGATTAGAGACATCTGCTATAATAATGTATGTAGGTATAATATCATGTATGCATCCTGTACGATACCAAAACAGTATGAAAAGTTTGCAATATAATAATTAAAAAAAAAGTTATGCAGCTCTTTTCTCTTAATTCAATGAGAAGAAAGATTTGTACTGGTAGCAGGATATCATGTCTGTTTCTTGTACTATGAATAACCACTAAGAAGATAAGAATATGCAATATATTAATTATTGAAACTGTCCTACTAATCGGTTTTGAAACTCTCATTGGGATTGTTTCTCAATGAAATTATTTTTTAAAAAAGGAAAAAAAGAAAGGAAATATCTTAAAAATTAAAAGACTGGTCTCCTCAAATAAATATTGAATATTTAATATATATTTACTGAAGTAAAATATTTTCATATTGAAGACATATCAAAACTTAGGAAATTGAATCAGGAAATTAAGTAAATAACGGAAAGGATATTTTTAAAATTTGATCCCAAACACAGAAGATTGTGTAGAATGACAGCATCCAATACACTGAAATGAAATGACTCATTTACACACTATTTGTTAGCTTTTCCATTTCTTGGGAAAAAGTACCTGTCATTCACAATGTAGAAAAGAAATGTTTATTTATCTTGCTGTTTCAGCATGTTGAGTCCTTCGTCTGAAGCATCAAAGTAAAGACATCGTGGAAGAATAGATTGGAGGAAGTCACAGAAGCCACTTGATGACACAAGTGTGAGGCACCAGGAAAGTATCTCCGTGGCCTTGCTCTCATGACCTCCTCAGATGGTCTCAGAGCTGTGTCTGACTAATTTTCTAGATACCTTTAATACAGTTAGTTAATGACCAAGATTAATGGTCACACAGATCTTGCCATCTTTGTCCAAATCAGAAATAAGTTTCAAAGGTAAGAAATTCTCTTAGCAAGGGTCGGGAAGATGGCTCAGTGGCAAAAGTGCTTCCCTGGCAAACACAAGGGCCTGAACACAAAAAACACACACACACACACACAAAAGAAAAATCTGTTAGACATTTATTTGATTTAAACTTGGTGAGGGCCAGTCAAATAGTTCAGCATATTAAATCACATGCTTAGGCAGGTGCAGAGACTGGAATTCAATCACTCACTTTCTGTGCTCGCCCTGCCCCTGGGTCACACTGAGATGGTGATTGAGACTGGGTGTGGTGGTGTAATCCCAGCGGTTGGGATGAAAACAGGAGGATCACTATGAGTTCAATCTGTGAAGTGACACCCTGTATACCCTGTACTAAATACATTGAAAAATAATAATAATAAAACAAACTTGGTAGTAGTTACTAAATTTTGTTAGCATATTTGACCAAAGTACTGGAGTTATACTAATAAGTCCAATATAACTTCTCTGGATGTTGTTTTCCACTATAAAAAGAAAAAAATTATAAAATTTGTCCTTATTTTTGAGAGATATACTGAACAGCGAAATCTGATCTATCTATAGTTACCATACTTCAGTTATAACCACAGAAAATCAAAGATATAGGAAAACTTAAATAAGCTTGATCTTCCTCAGTTAATTTTAGAATTTTTTTTTTTTCACGGAACCAGGGATTGAACTCAGGCTCTCATGCTTGCAAACATTTATTCTACTGAGCCATTTCCCCAGCCCTGTCAGTTAATTTTAAAATGAGAAACATGATTGAATTAAAAGTAGATAGCAGCAGGAAATATTTGAGGATGTTAGGAACAATATTATTTTATGATTAAATCAAATTGACTGCATCATTAAAAACAAAAATTTGGGGGTCAGGGAGATTGCTCAGTAGAATACATACCTGCCTGGCAACTGCAAGGTCCTGAGTTCAATCCTAGTACTGTACCAAAAATTGTATCATTTTATTATGAAATGTATAATTTTATTGTATAATGTAAAAGTAAAGGTATAATTTCATAGTAAATAATGATAAAATGTATAGTTACAAAATACAAGCATATAATGTAAAATGTATATAATTTTATCAAGCAATGGATAATTTATGCCTACCTAATTCTGTAAGTTAATTGTATACAGGAAATTGCTATCATAATAATTAATCAAACAGTAGAGAAAAATGTAAAATTGAGAGGGACATTGTTATAGTTGCATCTGAAATGTACCTCAAAGGCCCTTGTTTCACATGCTTATTCCCCAATGCAGCAATTTTTAGAAATAAGACTCATGATGAAAACTGTATCATGAGGCTCTATTGAAATCAATGGATTAATCAGCTGAAAGGTTTATAATCTGCTGGACTGTTAGAAGATGCTAGCAAAGTAGGAGGTAGACCTTAGCTAAAAGACTGAATAATTGAGGACCTCCATTGGCCCTAGGTATCCCTCCAGCCCTTTTCAACTACTTTTGCTTCCATGGTGACTTGACTTATGTGTCTGTGTTCTATCACAGTTTTTCTGCATTGAGGTTTTGCTTCACTGAAAGCCCAGAAACATGAAGTCAAACATAACCATGAACTGAATACTTAAAAACAGACAAAATAAATCTTTTGCCTTTTAGGCTGTGTCTTAATTCATGTGTTTTGTCACAGCAATTAATAGCTAATTAATTGCAGTGGGTTGCAAACTGGTGTTCAACTTGTTATACCCAGATGATTAGCATGGTGATTTAGCATGGTGCTGGGTGTAGGAGGACCTTTGGAGGATTGTTGTTGGCAGTGTAAGAGACAGAGCTGGAGAAGAGGTTGAGAGGCTGCTGGGGAAGCTATTTCGAAAAGCTATCAGAAGCCTTTGGTTCTCCTGGGATGTTCTGATGGGTGACCTCATCATGCTGGCTTTCCTGATGAGGTTCGCTATTCTTGTTGGAAGAGCTCAGAACCTCATTATCACTGAGAATGGCCCAGGTTCATTTTGAGGAAGTTGTGATTCTCTGCTTGAGCATTGCTCCCTGGCTCCTGAGGGCAACATGGTGCACTTCTCACCCTTGTGGAGAAGTTTGCCATGTTGGCTTTTCTTTTCTTTCTTTCTTTTTTTAAATAATGTTATTGAGAAACAAATAGCAATGAGACAGTTTCAAAACCAATTAGTAGGACAGATCTAATAATTAATACATTGCACATTGTTGTCTTCTTAGTGGTTATTCATAGTATAAGATGCAGACATGATATCCTGTCCACAAATACTATTAGTACAAATCTTTCTACTTATTGAACTAAGAGAAAGTAGCTGTATATCTATCCTAGCTATTTTGAAGATACAGATACAAAATGGTCCTTCAGCTCTATTTTTTTGTTTAGTTTTGTCAGAGATGGATATTCCATCATTATTTAAATATTGTTGGTGCATGAATTCAGCAAAAATTCCAATATAGTCCAGTAATCCATAATAGCAGTGGGTTATCCATAGGACTGGCAATCTTAGAAGTTGTTGACTTGAGCATGGGAACTCAGCTTTCCTCATGACTGGAGGAGCTCAGGACCTCACTGTTGATGCAGATGGATGTGGTACTCTTGAGGGCAGCTCTTATCTTGAGCATTGCTTCCTGGCTCAAGTTCAAATCCCTCTGCTTGCTAGCACAGATCCTTCATCCTACTGGCATAGAATTTTAGCTTCCACTGATGACCTGTGGTCCTTTCTAAGACAGATAAGTGAAGCCAGATTTCATGAGATATTCTGGGGGAAAACTAGTCCTCCAATTGGACCTATGAGAGACATTGTTATGGGCTCTGGGGTTTCAGCTATACCCATACAAACAATTAGGATCTAGATTCTCAGGAGGATTCTTTGGTGTTTAGTGAGTGGACAGATTTCCTCCACTCTTTGGATGATCATAAAATAATTTTATAAAGTGTGACTTTTTTTTAATACATTGCATATTCTTACAAAAACCACTATCCATGATATTAATATACATGGATACAGAAAATACTTGTTTTAGGGCCAGAAAGACAGCTCAGTCTCTGAAGTCCCTCTCTGGCGCATACAGGGTCCTGAGGTTGATCCCTAACACAAAACAAAACAAAACAAAAAATACTTTTTTAATAAAAATGAAGGCATGAAAAATGAATATTATTAAATAATAAGTAACATATTTATAGAGAGACAATGTAAGTCACATTCAGGTTTGTGTTCCTGTACATAACTCCAAAAGTAGAGATGGTCTGGAACTGGCTGAATTAAATATTTGTCAAAGACCTTTATTAAGGCTGACCAGATAGCTTAGCGGACTAAAGAGCCTGCTTTGGCTGGCTCAGTGACTGAGGTTCAATCCCAGCTTGCTGTATTAGCTCCACCTACAGGGCTCACTGAGACTGAGTGTGGTGGCATGAAATTCCAGGGCTTGGAAGACTGAAAACAGGAGGATCACTATGAGTCCGATCTGGGTAGTTAGATCCTGTATTAAATATATTTAAAAAAGAAAAGAAAAGAAAAAATCTTTATCATTGGCCAAAATTAGATTGTTCCCCTGGCTGATACAGTAAGCATTTCAACCAAACATGAACTCATCAGTGTATGTAAGCACTTATATTAAGCCCAGATTAGACACTGTCTTGACATCCATACATTTTCCCTTCCTTTGTTTCTTTCTTGTTATCCATTGACTTTTTATACAGCAGGGCAATGCACTGCTTTAGTGTGTGTGTATGTGTGTGTGTGTGTGTGTGTCTGTGTGTGTGTCTGTGTGTGTGTGCATGTGTATGTGCAAGTGTGCGTGTGTGTCTGTGTCTGTGTGTGTGTGTGTGTGCGTCTGTGTGTGTTTTACAATGAGTGGTGGGACTGATGGTAGAAATTTTGTTTGGTCTTCTTATTGATGATAGTTTTGGAGAATTTTAAACCCCTTAAATTTCTCCTAAGAATTTTCGGTTCTCTGAAAATGTTTCTCTCCCTTACGAACTCTTAAGTCTGGCTTTTGTATTCTCATTTATAGCAGATCTAGTCTAGCCTAATTTTATATTTATTTATTTATTTATTTATTACCTTTTTTTGGCGAAACTGGGGATTGAACTCAGGCCCTTGTGCTGGCCATGGAAGCATTTATTTTACTGAGCCATCTCCCCAGACCTTAATCTTGCCTAATTTTATATCATACATTTCCTGCTGGTTCATTGCCAAATATATCTGGTGTCATAAGCTGAAAGAGAAATTCTACTGACCCTAGGGAATTTACATTATTGTAATTGTTTTATTCCTTATATTCCAGAGGCATCTCTTTTGCACAAGTGATAAATAATTCCAAGAGTTTATGTAACCTAAGAGAAATTAATGTCTATCAAACAGTGGAATTATCAAGGTAACTATAGTCTCAGCCACATTTTAAAATATTTTAGAGAGTAAATTGAACTTACTTCTTAAATTTAACATTTTATTTCTACAAGGTTAACACAGTTTTGAAAACAGAAAATACTGAAGTGTTGTCATAAGATTGACTGACTTTAAAGTTATTTTCTCTGTTCTTCCCCAATGAACTCAGACCCCTATTTTCTAAAATAAATATTTTACACATTATTAAGAGTAATTAATTTACATTTTATTGCACTCAGTTGTCCAAAGTGAAAAATATTAAAAGCCAAAAGGTTTTGCTTGAAGAGAAAAAATGTGAATTCTGGTTTTGAGGACAGAAAAGGCATCTAAAACTCTTTATATAGCTCCATTTTAATTGTGTTCTTTCTGTCTTATTATCTTTAAATTTTATTTATTTATTTATTTGCAGTTCCTGGAATCAGAGTCAGGCCCTGTGCTTGTCAGGCAGGTGCTTATACCACTCAGCTATCTCCTAGCCCCTCATTTTTAGCTGTATTCAAATGAGAATCTCTGTACAGTAGGATACTCCTATGCTCTCTACAGATTATTTTCCATGATTTTCTTGGTGATTTAAAAAATATTTTAGGCAATTTAGATTGTCAAATAGAACAATTATTGCTGATTGGTCAGAAGTGTGCATCATCCTGGTATTTATTCTACATCTTTTTCTCTTCTACTGTCAAACAACTGATAAATAAACTAGATGTCATGGGTAATCATTCACTTCGATATTTTCTTCAGTTCTTTAAGTGTTGTCATTTTCCTGTTCCCTCTTGCTGACTCAGGGACAATCAGTGAGCCATGATGTCTTGTATGTCTTCGCCAGAACCTGGAAAACACAATGTGAAAAGCAGACAGACTTGAAGGAACATGCAAAAGTTGAAAGTTGAGAAATCATATTAGCTTTTCTTTGATATAGCTTTGAAGAGCTACATCCTGGACTACCAATAAAAAGGTGTACTTTACTTTGACAAAAGAATCCCACATATAATTTGTAATTCTAAATAATTTGTTTGTGGGTGAAAAATTCAGTTTTAGAAAAAGGAAATGGAATTTTTAGAAACAACTTAGATAACTGAAATTTTTTTCTAACTGTCTCAAATACTATTTCCAACTGGGGTTATACATGAACATCGAGAATTGGATCACCTTCTCACAGTTCTTAAACCTGAAAATAAATGTGTGAAAACTAACTTTCAATAGAAGGTAACAATCTTTGCTCCGATGTACTTCAAGGAAACCTATCACTGAGTTTCATATGATTTACCATGTATTGCTGCCAGATTTATCAGTGGTATATTACTAGACCCATCGAGAATTCCTTTAATACATTATATTTAGCGTTGCCTTTTTGTTAAGGAATTACTATCCACCCCCTGAGAATATCATAATTAATTTTTTTCTGATGGAAAAATACACATGGAAAGACATTCAACATTCATCAGCATGTCATTAGATAGAAAGGATCGTTAAAAAGCATGCGACTGATACATTCTGAAAGGTTTATAATTTCATCTCACAAAATAGAATTGATTGGAAAATATTTTTAACTATTGCAAATGTGATTTTATAGCAATTTAATATTGAGTTTTAAAAATCAAATTAAGATTTCACTTTTTACAAGCAGAACTACAAATGAATCAGTAGAATAAATTAAATGTGTTTTGGTCCTTAAGAAGCAATTTTGTGAGAGGGAGATAAATGAAAAAAGTGGCAAAACTTCCCTATAAATTATTTCCACTGAAAATTGCAACTGCACCAATATCAAAATGGTCATAATCTAATATTCATATTTCAAGAAGTTAATCAGGGAATCTTGTAAATTTTAACCATTTACCTAAGCAAAATAAAAGATTGCTCACATTTTAAGAATAAAATGTTGCACTTCATCATGGCCTATTCCAATGGTCCCTTTTCCACTCATTATATAGCTTTAAAAAGTCAATAACCAAAATTGCAGTGATAATTAGCAATTTGGCCATAATAAGAGATAAATTAATGGGACTGGAACACCTTCAAAGGATCATGGCCTCAGAATTGTCATTTTTGACCCATCTGATGTTTTCATTGAAGATGACATTTAGATGTAACAGTTCAATATGCAAATGAAGATCTGGGTAGAGACTGGGCGATGTCTTAGGCCCAAGTATGTCAGCTCATCTCTATCTAGTCCTCATTTGACTGCTCAGCTAACTAAGATGTTTGTGGCTATAGAAAACAACAGTTCATTCACATTTGTGCAGGAAATTTGCTAAACAAGCAAACATCAATAAATCAAGCAAAGAATAAGAAGAAAAGGGCCAGCAAGATAGCCCAACTGACTAAGATCTTGCTCGGGCACAGGGACTGGGATATGATCCCTGACACTATATGCTGCAGAGGACCCACCCTGGGATGCACTGAGCAGAGACTGAGTCTGGGCGTGGTGGTGTGCGCCTGTAACCCCAGTGCTGGGGAGGCTGGATACAGTAGGATCACTGTGGGTTACAGCTGTGTAGTGAGAACCTGCACAAAGAAATAAAAGAATAAGGAGAAAAGTTTTTTCAGTTTTGTCATATTTTATCATTTAAAATGCCTAGTTCTACACAAAAAAAGTGTGAGATGTAAAGAAAAACATGTTAACAAGGGGAAGAGGTGCTGGAGAGATGGCTCAGTGGAATAAACTCTTCCCTGGCAAGCACAAGGGCCTGTGTTCTCCCTAAAAAATATAACAACAACAACAACAAAAAAAAAAAAAAAAAAAAAAAAAAAAAAAAAAAAAAAAAAAAAAAAAAAAAAAAAAAAAAAAAAAAAAAAAAAAAAAAAAAAAAAAAAAAAAGAAAGATAGAAAGAAAAAAACAAAAAAGAGGAAGAAAATAAACACATATCTCTGAGGAAATCTGGATGCTCTCATGCTAAGCTACTTTGTGCATGTTCAAAGAACTAAAGGAAAACATGAGATCGCTAACTCACGAACATGTAAAATAGTAGACATATCAAACATACAGGTAGTATGACACCTGAAATGAACAATTCACAGGAAGATTTAAAGAATAGATTTGAGTTAACAGAACAAAAGCCAACAAACCTGAAGATAGATCATTTAAGAATTAAGATTTAAAACAATAGAAAATAGAATAAAGAAAAGAATGAAGATAAAAATCAGAACAACCTCAGAGCATCTCTGAGACACTACTGAACATTTCAGAAAATGAAATAGGGTCAGCCAGATAGCTTAGTAAACTAAAGTGCCTTAGTAAACTCAGGCAGAGCACAATGGCCAGAGTTGGATTCCAGGTCTGCTTTGCTGGCCCCATCCTGGGGATGAGCTGAGACAGAAATTGAGACTGGGCATGGTGGCACATGCTTGTAATCCCAGCATCTGTGAGGCTGAGAACAAGAGACTCACTACAAGTCTGAGCTGTGCAGTGAGACCCTGTAGACTCTGTAGGCCCTGGACCAAAAGCACAAAAATAAAAGAAAATTAAGTTGAATTTCTAGGAGACAAAATGAAGAGCCAAACAAAAATGCTCAAAGAAATAGTTGTGAAAAATCTCAAAATTTGATGAAATATGTTGCACAATTCACAATAGCTAAAAGTGGAAACATTTGGGTATATATCCATCAACAGATGGATGAAAAAGATGGAGTATTCATATGCAGTGGAGAAATACTCTGCCATAAAAAGGATAAACTTGAGTTATTTACATCATGAGACCATAATGTTAAAAGAAATAACTCAAACACATAAGGTTTAATATCATGTGGTTCCTCTTATAAGAAAAGTATATATGTATATATTTTTTGAAGAATTATTATATATGTAAAACTCACTATATATATGAAAAGCTATATATGTGCATATTGAATAAAAATTACACAAATAAAGAAAAGAACATTATAATCCAGAGAAAACAATGTATTTAAAAGTGTATCTTGACTCAGTACAATATCTTACATGTTTTAGATATTCTTTGGACTGTGGATCTGGTTGTTAATCTGTATATATGATGATTATCTTTATAATGTCTTATAAAATAAATAAATTTGGCTCTAGAAAAATAAATGAGGTGGTATAGAGATGGGATCAACATGGCTTATGTTAATGTACCAATTCTCTACTGTGAATAGAATAATATGTACTGCAAAACTATACTGTTAAATGTCATAAAAATAATAAAATATATATGATATCTAATAGTCTTATAAATATGCACATTGTAAAGAAAATGCTTCAAAGAGGGTAAAAGTTCAAATACTAGGAGAAAGAAAACAACTGTTTAGAAACAGGAATATTCAATGAGATAGAATTTCTGTTCAGAAGCCATTGGGCAGAAGCTATCTCTGAAGTGCTAAACTAAAATGTTCATGGAGACTTATACATTGAGAAAAACTATCCTTAAAGAGTGAAGGAGGAACCAAACATTCACATATAATCAAAACAAAGGATGCTACCACTAGAAGGAATGATTCACCAAAATACTGAAGGTTCTTTAGCACAATTGGCATGGCAATGGCAACTTAAATCCATATGTTGAAATGAAGACAGTGAATGTAAAAATAAAAGAAGAAAATATTATTTTGTGGCAAACAATATCTTGTCCTATGTGAAACAATTCCATTAGCAATAATTATAAAGTTCATGGGAGGATAAAGACAATATATTGTATAAGAGAACAAAGCCTTCACTACCTTTTCTGTTGTTGAGACATAATACCCTGCATCCAAAATCAGAGGAAGAAAGGAGCATTTAGCCCATAGTTTGTAGAGGTTTGAGTCCATGGTTAGTTGTCTCCAAGGCAATGTAACTTGGAAGAAGACATTGCAAAGGAGGCCTGAGAGATGGCTCAGTGGAATAAGCTCTTCCCTGGAAAGCACAAGGGCCTGAGTTCACTGCCCAGTTCTGCCAAAGAAACATTGCAGAGGAAAAAGAGTCCACAGTGGGCAGAAGGTAGGAAAACAGAACAGAACTAGCACAGCCCTTTCTGTCTCTTATCATTTATGCGCGATACCGTCCCTTAGGGGGAGTGGCACTCACAGCCTCAGTCCTAGTGCCCTTGACCCTTCTCTGCACTGTGAATCAATCCCAACATCACACGCTCCAAATCCAGCCACCCCTATAGAAGGCCCAGGAATGACTGCATGAGGCTTTGGGTGGGGACAGGGGCATTTAGGCACAAGCCATAATCACAGTTATTAAAGATAAGTAAACATGCTTAAACAACATAGTAAAACAAAATTTGAGAGTGTTTATAAAAGGTTTAAGATAGAATTACTGTATATTTAATTTAAAGTATATACATTTTCTATATTATGAATTTTTCATTGCAAGGTAAATTTCTGATAAATCCACCACCTCATACACTTACATTTGTTTGATTACATTTAAAATATATTTTAAAGTGCATTTATGAATTTAAAAAATGATAGTTGCCATTCTGTGCAACAGACCACTACATTCATATTTCCTAACTGAACATTTTCACACTTCGATTAAGATCTCTTCTTTCCCTATTGACCCCACTTCTCATATCTTCATGTGACCTCCTTTCTATGTTTTATGACTTCAATGTTTTTAGTTTTTATTTTATTTTATTTTTTTGTATTTTAGGGAAGGGTTTACAGGGTGGTTATGGTCTCACTACTAGACTAGACTCGTGATTTGCCTGTTTACAGCCTCCTGAGAGCTGGGATTACAGGTGCGCGCCACCACGCCCTGTCTCATTTACCCTCTCAGCACACCCCATGCCCTGAGATTGAACCCCCATCCCCTGTGCCTGCTTGCAGGTGATTTAATCTACTGAGCTATTTGGCTGGCCCTGATTTCAATGTTTTGAGGTTCCATGCATAAGATCATGAAATGAGAAAAAAAAAATCATGTAGTATTTGTCTTTCTATGCCAAGTTTTTTTTTTTTTTGTGGAACTGGAAATTGAACTCAGGCCCTTGAGCTTGCCAGGGAAGTGCTTATTCCCAAGCCGTCTCCTTGGCCCTATGACAACATTTTTGCCTTCGGCTATTTATCTATTCAATGATGGATATCAACGGTGCTTCCCAATGACTATGAATAAATTTTCAGGGGGCATTGAAGGGCAAGTGTCTCATAAGGTAGGAGGTTCCAGTTCTTTCAGATGTACGCACAGAAGCAGGACTGCTGAATTATGTGTTCATTTTATTTTTAGTTTCATGAGAAATCTCCAAACTGTTTTCCATAATTCCAATAATGATTCATATTACTGACAACACACAAGTATGCTCTTTTCCCCAAAACCTTTTCAGCAATCACTATATATTTTTCTTCTGATACCAGTGTGAAAGTACATCTCCTTTTGGTTTAACTTAGTGTCCTACATAATTAGTCCCGATTAGCACTATTTCTGTATCCAGTGAACATTTATAAGGGTTCCCTCTGGTCTTCGCCTATTTTAAAATTGATTTCTTAAGTTTTTTTCCATTGATTACAATTCTTTATAATTTTTTATAATAGTAACTAATCAGATTCATGGGTCATAAACATTTTTCCTAATATTTATGGCATCTTTTCACACCACTAATTTTTCCCCTGTGTTGAAGAAGTCTGTTAGTTTCATGCAATTTCATGTGTTGATTTTTTAAAATTTATTGCTTGTGACTAGGCTAAATTTCAAGAAACCTTTGGGCAGATTCACTTTGTACAACTTGGACCCTATACTCTATATTGATAGATTTAACATTTTGTGTCTTCAATGTTTGTTTCTGTGATAATGTTTATATATGGCATATGATCAAGGAACAGTTTTATTGTCCTGAATGTACAAATCTAGTTTTTTTTTTAATTTTTAGCAAACAATGTAAACATGTTTTTTACATTTTCCAATATTTGGGACTGACTCTAAGACTTGCACACTGAGGTATCTTTTCAGCCCATCCTGTATTTATTTATTGGTTTGTTTGTTTATTATTCTTTTTTCTTTTTTCCTTTTTGGAGACAGGGTCACACTGTGCAGTTCAGGCTGACCTCAAACTCACTTTGTATCTTAGGCTGGTCTCGAACTCACAACAATCCTCCTGCCTCAGCTTCCCAAGTGCTGGGATTACAGGCATGCACCACCATGCCAGGCTTCTTTGTTTATTATTCTGAGACTAAGTTCTACTAAGTTATCATGTTTCCGAGGCTATGATCAAATTTGTGACCCTCTTGCTTTATCTACCTAGATTACTATGATTACTGGAAATGCACCTCCAGGCCTAACTAACATACCATTCATTATTGACGCTCTGTTTCCCCATGTTGTGTTCATGCCAGATTTTTCAAAATTTCATGGACCACATATACACAGACAGGTTTCTTTTGCAACTGTCTCTCTTATGCTACTGATCACTGTCATTTATATGCCAATACCATGGTGCTTTGGTTTACCATAGTTTTACAATATATTTTACAGTCAGAGTGATGTATTCTTTTTGTTCTTTCTGCTCAATATTTCTTTGACTATTTGGATACATTTTGTTTCTGGGACAGGGTGGAACTCACAAATATGGGTATGAATGGAGAAAAGTTATAATTGTAATTTTAAGTACAAATTCAGATTTTGGGTTAAAAAATACTAAGCCTTTTCTTGTCTAAGAAACTCACTACAAGAAAAAAATCAATTGCTAAGGATATGAAAGATGCAATAAGCCTGGAAACTAGTGCTCTAGTCCCAGGCTTTTCACAGACACACTGCTCTTCATCTCAGAGACCTCCTTCAACAAAGTGGAAGCAATGGTGGTGGGAAAACATATTTCCAATTGAAACACACATACATGGTGTGCATTTTGGCATCAGCTACCAGAGGGTTATCACAGCAGATGGTAGGAACCCACATGGCAGGATGCCCACCTTGAACTCCCTACCAAGACCTCATGAAAGTGCCCAGCCGCTCTCTGGACAGTTCACATTCTCTTCTAGGGTACCTTTATCAATTCTGCCTAATAAGATTTTGCATGCATCTCCTTGAAGGGTCTTGGTTATTTTCTTGTCACAAGTGTCAACAGCATGCAATGTGTCCTGAGAATAGGGTTAGTTGAGATTTCCAATATCCACTTTAGAGAACCTCTTTGGACCATGACTGGTGACAGCACCATGCAGAGTTTGGAACTGATTTATATTATTTCCGTAAAAATATTTTTTAAATTTATTGGTTTTTCCTAAAGGATTTTGTGCAATGTATAGCCCCTTAAGCAATAAGTGTAGTTCAATTATATTAATCTTTCAATTCATGGATATATATATATATATTATGTGTGTGTGCATGATTAACAATTTCTTTCCTGAATGCTTTAAAGTTTTCAATTAGATGCATTTTTAAAAATTTTTGTCCTAAGTATTTATCTTTAGAACTAATGAAAGTGAATATGGCTAGTTTACTAATTTCTTTTTAGATAATATGTTATTAGTGTAAAAAAAATCATCATTATGTGTTTAGTTTGTATCTGGCAGATTTACTGAATGTATTTATCATTTCTGAATACCATTTTGGTATTTTTTTACAGTTTCTCTGTCTGAATTTTCCACACCAGATATGGATAGTTCTATTGTCATCCTTTGATGCATTTTATTTATTTTCTTGTCTAATTGATATACTTAAAATTTCCACTACTTTGCTGCATAGCATAGTAAGATTGGACATAACTGTATTTTCTTGAATGTAACAGGAAAGATTTAAGCTTTATCCAGTTAAATATCACCCAGATGTAAATATCTAATATATAACCTTTCTTATATTGAAGTTTATGTATTATATAATTAACATATTGAGATTTTATGAAGTAAAGGTGGTCAATTTTATCCAAATTACCAAAGGTGGTGAATTTTCCATGTTTACAGAGATAAATAATCATATGGTTTTACTCCTCATTTTGCTATGACAGTACATATCAGCTAATGGTTTTAATGTTTAAACTAGCTGTCATCTCAGAAAAATCTGACTTAATTATGGTCAGTCACCTTTTTCATGTACTATTGCATTCAGTTTATTATAATTTTGCAGAAGACTTTTTTCTGTGTTTATTATGCTTGTTATTCTATAATTCTCTTCGCTGGCAGTAACTTGGTAGGGCTTTAGTATGTATTTAATCCTTGCTTTATATTTGGAAGTATTTTCTAGATCTGACACCAATTATAATTCACTAAAATAAAAATCAGAGCATGACATCTTGAAATATGCCTCTTTAGTAAGTGAATTATTTAAGTTAAAGGATTTTATAAAACAGCTTCGAGAACACTTCTTGAGTTAATTATACTGTTAAGATAGTGATTTTTTTCACATATACATGCAGATTCAATGTGATCTCAATTAAAATCCAAGTAGTATCCAGCACAGCAGTACATCGCAGCAACCCCAGCACCCTGCGAGTTTGCCTGATGATAGAGGGTCACAAGATGAAGCACTGCTGGGCAAATGCCTGAGACCCAGGCTCAAAGCATAAATTGAGCCAGTAACTATGCAGAATACATGGCTCATGGATGTTGCTGAATATGAAGTTGCTTAATTCAATATCTATATCTCCAATAAAATTCCAGTGCTACCATTTTTTAAAGCTAGCAAATTGGTCTTAAAATTAATTCAGTAGAACAGGGACTGGGAATAGCTAGAAGAAGCTCAAGTGAAAATAAATGGTGCTCAGGTACTCCTGTTTTCTAACTTTAAAACCACAGTAATAGAAGCTGTGTGGCACTGCCATAGAGAAAAATAGGTAGAAAAATTGATAAATATGTAGGAACAAAAATCAAGAATCCTTACTGAGTTCAACTGACTTTTCACAAAAGTGCTAAGATGATTCAGAGGGGAAATAACAATAGTCTTTAAAACAAATAAAGTTGAGTTGTGTGGCAGAACAGCCCACTCGTGTAAGCACCTGCCTGGCAAGCGCAAGGTCCAAGTGTGATCCCTGGTACTGTAAGCAAACAAACAAGAACAAAAAAGAATGAGTTGGGACAAATTGGTATCAGACATAAAAAATGAAAACGTACTCCTACCTCACAACATATATAAAACTAGAATCAAAATGAATCACATTCCCAAGGGTCGGAGCTAAACCATAACATTCTGAGCACAAATCACACACCCTGGCAAAAAATATTATGTATTAAATGTTATATCCAAAACACAATTAATAAAAGAGAAATTGATAATCTAGACTCCAAAAAATCATTTTATTTTATAGTTTAAAAGACATTATTACTCAAATAAAACTACAATTCATGAGATAGAAAGACTTATATCAAATTCCTATTTAGAAAGCTTTTTCAAATCCAGAATTTATAAATGAATTTCTGAATAAGTTAACTTTCAAAATAAGTAAATAAATAAATGTCAAAAATGGGCAAAATAATAATTAGACTTTACTCTAAGAGATATCCAAGTGGTCAATAATTGTCCACAGAAAAATGTATAAAGATCATAATAAGATCGATCTTTTTAAAAACTTTACAGGAGGAAATGAAGACAAAGTAGCTTGTGTTGAACAAGATAGAAAGAAACACTGTAAAACACAAACTTTGATAGTTGGGTGGTAAAAAAGGAATGTATCCTTTAGAAAATACTTTGACCTTCTAAAAAAATCATGTAACCAAAAAGCCTAGACTTTACACATTTAGTCACCATTTAGAAATATAGAAGCTTTGTTTCCAAAGGTATTTGTACATAAAACTTAACATTATCACTATTACTAATGTGAAAAATATAAAAATAAATCAAATCTCATGAACACATAGATACATCAATGTGATATATCCACATAAGCAAATATTATTCAGCCAGGAAGAATGAGGTGCAAATTGTGGCACAAGACAAATAAAGATTTTGCTATCACACATTGCGCTGCTATAAACATAGGTACACATATATCTCTATAATACAATGTTTCCAGATCCTTTGGGAAAATTCCCAGTAGGGGGATAGCCGGCTTGAATGGGATTTCTAGTCCTACTCTATTGAGGAGTCTCCACACTGACCTCCAAATGGTTGTAACAGTCTACATTCCCCCCAGCAGTAGAGAAGTGTTCCCCTCTCCCCACAACGTCTCCAACATTTGTTGTTGGTTGATTTCCTTATGATAGCATTCTTTCTGGAGTGAGATGGTATCTCAGTGTTGTTTTTATTTGCATTTCACAGATGACTAGTGACGTGGAGCATTTTTTCATATATTTATTCGCTTCTTTAATTTCGTCCTCTGAGAAGTGTGTATTCATCTCAGATGCCCATTTCTGAATTGGGTCTTTAACATGAGGAATGGTAGAAAAGATGTGGTATTTCTATATAATGGAGTATTACTCAGCTGTTAAGAATGATAAATTTGAAGCATTTATACTGAAGTGAATGCCACTTGAACATATACTCATAAGTGAAATAAATCAGACACACATGTGTAAATATCGTATAATCTTCCTAGTATAAGAAGCAAAAATCAGAATTACAAATGGAAACATACAACAACAACTAAAATCAATTGAGTCCGATAAGGCAAAGTGAATGGTATATGCTGCAGGATACTAAGCAGCTTATCTTCTGGATGGTTAACTGCCTAAGTTCACAGGTCAAAGTTGTAGAAATAGAAGAGCCACAAGGTCAGCCAACATTTTGGCCCTAGCCTTTCAAGGTCAGCGAAGACTCAGGACATAGCAGAACCTGTAATGCAACATCATGAAACTCAGTTGAGCTCCAAATTTTCTGAACAAGGAGATTATGGAGCCACAGAGGAAAGAGATTGAAGTTCTATAGTATGCCTGGGGAGAGTCACATGAGGAGAAAACTTTTCTCAGGCTTTCACGGAGAGCAAACTGGTCAAGCATTGGCCGTGA
The DNA here is from genome assembly GCA_004027165.1 of Ctenomys sociabilis. Lineage (NCBI taxonomy): Eukaryota > Metazoa > Chordata > Mammalia > Rodentia > Ctenomyidae > Ctenomys > Ctenomys sociabilis. The sequence goes on from PVKA01006971.1 coordinate 65,741, forward strand.
CTCATCCACATGGATGACACAGACAAAGAACCTACAGAATAAGGTACAGGATTACAGGATAAAACCTGAGGGGACATTACTGACCACATAAGAAACATAAAGTACATGCGTTGGGATATAGGTCTTGCTCTAGCTAGGTCTTAACCATCCAGCAAAAAAGTATAAAAATGAAGTATACATCATGGGGCCATAATATTAAGTTGAGCTGTAAGTGGCTATGGTCGACAACTTCTTCAGATAACTCACCATTGTTGCGGTATGCTGGACTGTGTTGGATTTTGTTGTCGAGTTCAAGCACCTAAGTTAGTTGAATGACAATGGAGTGCCCATCTTTGACAGGTGTAGATAAAGGAAGGGATATAGAAATGAAGAATCATGATGTGTGTGCATGGACAGTACAGTTGGGATAGATAATGCCGTGCTTCTACATAACTCTATGAGAGGCAAGATTTGCACTAATGGTGGTTGGACAGGATATTATGTCAGCTTCTAGTATTATGGACAACCACTAGGAAAATATCAATAATATTAATTGTTGAATCTTTGATGTAATTCAGGTACAAAAATAAGATACACAAAGAGCTACACTTTCTTTATTTACTAAAAAGAGACATACGGATAATAATGTCTGTAAGTATAATATCATGTATGCACCTTCTATGATACAGAAACATTATGAAAACAGTTTGCAATGTATTAATTTATCAAATCCATCTTGTCAAGGTATCTTAAAACTATCTCATTGATATTTGTACTTCAATAAAACAAAAATTAAAAAAACAAGACAAATAAAGCTTAAATTAAGATACTAAGTGAAAAAGCCAAATGTAAATCATTCTATATTGTACAATTTCACATAAACCAAAGGAAAGGTGTGAAACTATCCAATTTTATGTAGCAATTATCCAAAATGAATTTTTTTGTATTGCAATCATAACCTAATAAAAAATGTCCATAGTAGGCAAACTCACAAGGACATAAAGTACGTAGCCACCAAATATTAAGCAAACAAAGAAGTGATAGTGTTTTGATGAGTATGAGCTTCCATTTGAAGAAATGAACTATTGCAATACTAAAATAGTGTTTTTGGATACTAGACTTTAAAAGTGTACTATTCATTGATTAGTGGTGCAGTGTAGTCATGAATTTCCAATGTGCAAACTAAAGTTCAAAAACTGAAATGTAAGAAAGCATCTACTGTTTATTTATTACATATGACTTTTAAACAAAAAACCTATTATCTAAGATATAAAGTGTATTCGTTAAATTATTGTGAATATTTATGCCTACTGTGCCAATAATTTAAATATACTACATCTCCTGTTTTGTCATACTTTTTATTTATTCTAATTTTTACTTCTAATTGTTTTATTTACTAGCTTGATATATGGGTAAATTATTGTAAGATTTAAGTCATTTATAAAACATGGATAAAGAGAAAATCATGTCATGTGGGAGAAAGTTATTGAGCTTTTAGATTTAATGAAATCAACTCATTTTTACTATCACATCCAGCCAAACACTAAAATCTGAGGACACAAACTAATTTTATGTGCTCTTGTTGGTTTGAAATTCAATTATGTAAAATTGAATGAATCAAAATATTTGATTCGTGATGTCATCATTACTAATGTAACTTTAATCCTCATTGTTATGTTTTAGATCTGAAATGTCCCCCAAAACTTTCACTTGCGTTGAGACTGGACTTTGTCAAAGAGTGCAGGTCTTTGAGGGCTTTATCTGCAAGGCAGGGTTTTCACTCCAAGCAACTCCCTTTATCTCTGTTTCCTGACAGCCAAGACACGTCCAGCTGTCCTCCACTGTCCTGTCTTCCAGGCTGCTTCAGCCTTGGCACCTGCTACAATGAACTGAACTCATCAAAGCTGTGAGCTGAAATATACCTCCTCTTCTTCATGTTGTAAGGGTAAATCATTTTGTCTCTCCAATAGGAAGGTGACTAAAACAGAAAATTTGTATCAAGAATGGGCTCATTGTTATGATTATAACTTTGTGATTTTAAGCTTAAAGGTTTAAAAGCCTTTAGAACGAGTACATGCGAAGAGTTTCGAGAGGTTCAGAGATGGCAGGTAGAGAAGCCATAAAGTGTTGTGACGTGTGTGTGATGTGTGACATCTGCCAAGTTAAGAAGACTAAATGCTGGTAAGAATGCAGGCAGTGAAGTACTTTCTCTAGAGGTTTCAGTTTAGAGCAAAAGACTAAAGTTGCTATGGGACTAGACACTACATGTGTTGTCCCCCCGGCAGAAAACGTGTGTGCATTTTGCCCATCTCCCAAGATTTTATAGGAGAATGATATCAAAAACATAAGATCAATCTGACAAAAAAAGAATTTCAGAGCAGCCCAATGTTCGGGCTGTGGCATGGGAATTGGTAGATTCTTTAATCACACCTACAATAAGCATCATTGGCAAATGGCACAGCTGAATAATATGAAAAATTTGCAGTTTTGTCAGGTGAGAAACACCTGCAAAGTGGGGCAAAGGAGATCTTACTGCTAAAAAGATTAGCTCTAAAAGGAAGCCAAAAGACTTCTACAATAACTAAAATGATACTTTGAGGGCATGTTAGAAAACATCATGATTTCTGTCACAGGCTTCAGGATGCAAAAGTGTCATTGTTTAATTTGACAAAACTGTCCTGGGAAGGCCTACACAGGGGATCCTAGTGGAGCAGATTCCGAGTTCATCCTCACACAGAAGCCTCCACTTCCATGATCCAAAGGGGTCTTAAACTGCTGACAGCAGTTGGTACATGTTTCAGATTTAACTTACATGCAGAATGTAGCAATTATGAGGTTACAAAGTCTCCTCACAGATTTCACAGAAAAATGTGTGAGTCCAGTGCATGTGTCACCAAGGTGGCAGTCGATGAAGCCTTGAGAGTAAAGCTTAAGGAAGAGTTCAAAGCCCAGAAGACTGGGGATTCCAGGAATGGGGACATGGTCTGAGGAAATCTCCAGCAGTGAGTTTAGCCAGCCAAAGGGTAGGTGAGCTGAGATCAGCAATGCCACAGAGGTGGTGCTGCCGGAAGCCTTTGAAGGTCATCCTCTTTGCACCTTCCCCTAACTAGAAGCTCTAAGATTTCAAGCAAGGAGCACTAAGATTTCACTTGTCCAGCAGGGGTTCTCTGTTGTTCTGTCCTCGTTCCTATCTCCCTCTTTCTCCAGAGATGGACATTTTTCCAGTGCCACTGTATGTTGCCATTATTTAATTATTATTATTCTTTGTACAGGACTCATAGTTGTATGAGCCTTGGGACTGTTCAGAAATACTGGATCTATGTAGACCTTGGTGACTCCTGCAGACAAACTAAGTGCTTTCTGCATAAAGACACTGAAAGTGACATGCTGGGGCCAGCTGTGTCATTTTGTGCTTGAGATCTAAATTTTCCCCAAGTGTTCAACATGCTCAGAGGCAGGGCCTAGTCACAGATGTCAAACAACTGGGGAAATAACATGGAAAGATGTAGTCTTATATCCAGAAACCAAATATATTATATTTTTATTATTTTTGGTGGAACTGGGGATTGAACTCAGGCCCTTGTGTTTGCCATGGAAATGTTAAATCCAGGGAGGCATCTTCCTGGCCCCCAAAATTTTAAAATTAGCATTATCTTGTACTTCTTAATAATTGTTTTACCATAAAGTTATATATATAAAGTTATATATATTTTATATATATATATATATATATATGTGTATATATATGTATTTGAATTTTGATCTTTTACACACGGTTCACTGCCTTCTTCTTCTACCTTTTTTTTTTCAGAACGGGGGATTGAACTCAGGCCCTTGCACTTGGCAGGGAAGCACTTATTCTATCTCCACAACTCCTGCCTACTTTTATTGATGAATATAAGTGTTAGAATTTTACATGACAGCTTATTTCTGAAAGAAATTGTTATGTTACAAAAAATGTTTTATAAGGTGTTTTCACTTGAGTTTTTAAAACTTTTAATGTTAAAAACTCTTATGTTTGTATTTTACTTCTTCACTATTCTTATTTCTCAAAACTTAATCTCTACAAAAAATAGAGTACTTCCTTCTCAATGGCATAATTTTTATCATTTTATATTTAAACCTTAATTCAGTTGGAGTTTATAAGTATGTTTGATGTGCATTTAGGATAATATTGCCTACTTCCTTTATTAATTTTTTTTTTCTCCAAGTGATCTTTCATTCTTTGTGTTTTGTATCTCAAGGTCTTAGGTAATTTTAAGTCTACATGAAAAGCTTTCTTTATGTCCTGTTGATCAATGAGATCTTTGCTTCAGTAATTTTATCTCTCAACTATATCTTATAACAACTTACAAAATATGTTCCTTAGTAATAATACTAGTAATAATAGTGTAAGATGCACTTACTGGCAAATTTCCCCTACATGTGAAATCTAGGATGTTCTTTCTTTGCTCCAAAATAATTGTTTTCATTCTTTAAGTATTCTGGCTCTATATTCATTTTCTCCACTATTTATTTTTTTATTTTTATATTTAATTTATTAGGTACAGGGTCTTGCTACGCAGCTTGGACTCATAGTGATCCTTCTGCTTCAGCCCCTCCAGCACCTGAAATTATAGGCATGTGTCATCGTGCCCCTTTCAGTGGCCAGTCTGTGCAGGGCCAGCATAGCACATAGTACTGGGGATTAATCTTGGGTGTTTATGCTCACCAGGTAAGCACTTAGACTGGTGGGCTATTTCTCTAGCCCTCAACTGTTTATTATATCCAGGGTTTTTATTTTATCCTCCATGTCTTTTGTCTTTTATAAGTTCTATTTCTTGATCCTTTTTCACTTCTTTCTGAAACAACTCTTCGCGATGATTAGCTAATAAAAAACTTGATCATCAATGGAATTCCATTTTCTTTCTTCATTAATATTATCTTTTTCATCTTGTTAAAGCTAGTATTTCAACCAGATACGTTAAGATTCTATTGAAGTTTTCGGATATTATTTTCTTCTGTACTTTAGCTTGCCATCCTGACTGCTCTAGTAGTTCTTTTTCAGATAATATGTATTGCCCAATCCATTTTCCTTTGGAGAAGACATTTCTCTTTAAAAGCTTAATATTTTAAATTAATAATGCATTTATTTATTTATTTAATATTAATTTTATTGAGAAAGAAATAACATTGAGACAGTTTCAAAACAGGTTAGTATGAGAGTTACAATAATAAATACATTGCATATTGTCTTCATAGCAGTTATTCATAGTGCGAGATTCAGATATGATATCTTGTCTAAACACTGTTAGTACATATCTTTCTTCTCATTGAACTAAGAGAAAGTAGCTATGTATCTCTCCTAACTATTTTTGTATATTGAGATCTATCTATCTATCTATCTATCTGTCTATCTATCTATCTATCTATCTTCACTACAAAATTGTCCTTTATTTATATCCTCCTTTTTTGTTTAGTTTTGTCACAGACTGGCATTCCATTGCCATTCAAATATCGTAGGTACATGAATTCAGCAAAATAACCCAATATAGTCCCAATATAGTTATCCACAGGACTGGCAATGTGGGAAGTTGTTGACTTGAGCTTTTTAAAGCTCAGAATATTAGTATGGCCTTACTTTATATACCTAATTTATATAATTTTCTGCTGGATGATTAATATCAACTTATAACTAGACCTATATAACATAAAATGTAAGTATTGTATCTGAAGAGGTCAGTCAAATACCCTCAGGATTTAGTCTGAAACCCTGTAGAACAGTTTGTAGATCCTTTGTCAGTGTCAGACATGTGGATGAATCACAGGCATGGCTTGAGAGATTTGCTTTCTGTGAAATCCTGAGAGAACGTTTTCTGTCCATATGACAATAATGTATTTAAGTAGGTCTTTTATCAATGATTATTTCTTTTTAAATTCATTTTAATAAAAAAATAAAATAGAAATAAAAGTATTTCAAAACAGGTTAATAGGACAATCATAATAATTAACACATTGCATATTGTTGTCTTCATAGTAGTTATTCAGAGGCTAAGATGTAGATATGATACCTTGTCTAAACAATATTAGTATAAAATTTCTTCCCAGTAAACTAAGAGAAAGCAGCTACATTCTATCTTAACTATCTTGTGCATAGTGTTGTATAAAATTTGATTCTAAGTTCCTGCATATAAAATGAGTAATTTTTTTTAACATTATACAGGGATTTAAATTTTTGAATATCCATGGTTGTTAGAAAATAGCAGTTACATTTTATGTCTAAAGTGTTTGATATTCAGACAGATAATGATATTAACCTTAACTGCCTTTGTTACAGGATAACAATATCAGTAAACTTTTCTTTTGGATGTTTAAGAACTAAAGTTTTCAGATTAAAGATTAGAGAGATCAGTGGGCTAAAATGATAGTCAATATTTGGCCCTAGCCCTTCAAGGATGAAAAACAACCTCTACTCTGACATCCTGTAACTCAATGGTATCCCAAATTTTCTGATTAAGATTATCAACTGTTTTAATCATTTGGACTGTAAAATAATGAAGGGCAGCACATGGCCTGCATCAGTTCTAATTCAAAATATCTGGAGAGGATACTGAGCCCCTGCTTGCAGAACTCCAGACCCAAGGAAACCAGAGTAAGATGCATAGAGATTCCCTATATTATCCACAAAATCAGATTTATGATGAGGGTTTTATCTTAAATGAAGAAGAGTAGCATTGAGAGAAGGCAATATTCTAAAAGCATGGACCAAAAATTCAATAGAAAAATAATATCTATGAATTATTTCTTACATGAGTTCCCTAGGACCTTTCCCAGAGGTTTTCTGTGGTACTCTGATTACTACTGATCTTAGATGAAGAGAGTAGCTGCACTATGCTATACTTACTATTCTAAAATAAGGTGGTGGTGGCAGTAGGAGACATGGTAGGTATATCAGCAAAATAATAAAATCAAATCAAATTTATTCTCAGTTTTCACTCTCTCAAATTATGACACTCCTAGTTGGTCTACCACCCAAGCTACAAGACCTCATAAACAGACATTCTGTTTCTTGTTTTTTTTTTTTTTTTTGAAAGGCTACTTTCTATCTCAGGAAATTTCATAAGCTTTGATGATATGCATACACTGTGGCTATCACTGGCCTCTCATCTGTAGATTTTAGTGGAAAAAAACAGAAGGAAAAACTATTTCTATCCTTTTGGAAATCCAAGTTTCCTTCTTTTCGTCTTTCTTTGAATGTCCATTTGCAAACTAAATTCCTCTTTATAGAAAATAAAATATGGGGTACTGTAAACATCTCTTAGGAGCACAGTTTTGTTCTCTTCTATGTTTTACTTTAACTGTGCTAGAAAAGTAATTGCTAGTGTATGCTTAGGTTCAGCATAAAATTCTTCTGTATAATGGAAAGCACACATGTTTCTAAGAGGTATGGTATCTTTTAAATTATGAGCCAGATATAATAGCATTCCTTTTCTTTCTAAAGTTCATTAAAACTAAAAATTATATATATATATATATATATATATATATATATATATATTTCTACTATTTTCCCTCTGCTCCAATTATACTGCTAATTGAATCACAAAAAATCTTTAATTCTGTGATGACAGGTCAATCCTTCTACTCTAACTCCTCTAAGTTCAGAGAACTCTCTTGGGATCTATCTTATCCCTAGTGAAATTTTTACTAAATTGCACTCAATAATTGTTCAAGTGCTAATTGATTCATTTATTGCTTACTTTAAAATACAAATATGGCATTTATGTTAAGTTTAATATTGTTCTTTACTCAGACTTATCATCATAGTTCTGTGCCTTTGAACTTTTTATTGAAAATAATACTATTTCCCAATTCCACTCTTTATATTTACGAGTACAAAAGTTTTCATTGTATTCCAAGGGATAAATTGAGATCAGTTTCATCATCTGAAATAGAATTTGCTTGCGCAGGTTTGAGCTGAAGACACATAGGTGAGAGGTAGCCCGCATTAACTGCACAAGGTAATCTGATGACCTTGGTGAGGACCAACTTTGGATTGATCAGCTATAGGTGTGGTGGGAAGTTGATATATAATTGCGTTTACTCTTTTTTACGAAAAGAGTAAAATTGATTGTAATTATACTATGGTTCCTCACACAGTGTTAGCTAGTGGAAGTAGCTCTGTGTGCTTGTGAGTGCGTGTCTGCCTCAGATTGGGAAGGGAACTGAGAGAGGACATGAGCAGGAAAGGACGAAGAGAGAGAGTGGTGAAAAACACATCGAGCTCTGTTTTGTATGTGTACCAACTCCACACAAAGAATGAAAACAGGTACTGTGAGCACGTATTTAAAAAATGTTTTATGTGTTTGGTACAGAGTCTCATTACACAGCTCAGACTCACAGTGACTCCCCTGTCTCAGCTTCCCCCGCTCTGGGATTACAGATGTGTGCAACTATGCTCAGTGTCAGTGCCCAGCACAGTATGTCCGGGAATCCAGGGCTGGCACTGCATGCAGTGCTGACGGGGGCGTCAAACCTGGCTCTTTACACTTGCCAGGCCAGTTATTAGGTGGCTGATCTATCCCCCAGCCCCTGTGAGAATGTATTAATACAAAAATAGGGGCCAGGGAGATGGCTCAGTGGAAGAAACTCTTCCCTGGCAAGCGCAAGGGCCTGAGTTCAATCTCCGGCTCCACAAATGAATAAATAAATAAATACAAATAAATGAAACATACATTTTAAATAGAGAGTATATGATGCTTCATTACTTAGGGTAGAGCATGTATACTTGGAAACAACTGCAGCTCAACAAACTTATAATCATGAATGTATTCACTGTCAATCTTAAACTAATTATTGATTTCAGTATTATTCTTATGGATTTGAATTAGTGTTAGTTTCTCCTAAAATTCTGGCTTAATAAGATATCTAAGCAATACTTCTATTTTACTATATTTGACTCAATAGTAGTTCAATACAAATATTGCTGCTTTAAAATAAATTGGATGCAAAAAGATTGTTTGAGCAGGGCATGGTGGTGCCTGCATTACAGAGTGAGACCCTGTTTCAAAAAAAAAAAAAAAAGCCAAAGGGATTGTTTGATAATTATACCTCCTACTTATTAGGTCTTTGTTTTCTTTCCTTCCCCGGAAATTAATGCATTAGCTTAATTCCATCATTCAGAACCGTGCAAACTGGGTGATATTTTAAGTAACTCATTCACATTTATGAGAAAGTACATCCATCTTAAACTCACCTATTTTCTCTGTTATCTCAGTCTCCTGTGGAGTGATATTTCCTAGAGGTTGAGTTCATTAACTATATCAGAAATTCAAATTATACAATCTCACTCTTGATAGTTGAAGAGTCAATGTTTTCTGAATCAGTTTTGTAAATAATGTTTATAGAACAATAGTTATCAGCTTTCCTTCACCTTTAGAAGAATAGATTGATTTTCACCTTCCAACATTGTCCTTTGTTCTTTTTTTTCATGCAGTGCCTTGTGTCCTCTATTGTTCTAGGAGACAGTTCTGAGTGCTTTAAAAAGAGCTACTCAGTATGCATTCCTCTATATTTTTTATGAAACCCCTATTTAGAGCACTTTTAGTTTGTAGAGCAGTATACCAGATAGCAACATCTTTTTACCTATATTCTTGGTCTCTGGGACATTAGAATGGTAGATTTAAAACAATTAATGATCTGTATTGAAATAACATTATTAATTAAAGTCCATATTTTGTTAACCAAACTTTAAACAATTAAGTTAGGATTACAACCATGTGGATCTTTGAATTTATAAGTCAGGGTGAGATAAATCAGACATTGTCATTTGCTGGGCTCTATAATTTACTCGAGAATGGTGTGAACCACTTTTAGGCCAGAAAGGGCAAGTACCCACAGTGCTGAGACTGCGTGGACAGTGGAAGGTGGAAGACAGGATGTTTGTAAGAATTCTCCACCTGGCTGCAAATTATCCTCTTGGGAGCTCTTCTAATACAACCAGTTCCAGGCACCAGAGGACAGTAACATAGCAAGAAAACTCCAGGGTATAACTCACACAGAAGGATTTCCCTCTCAGATTCTTATTGAGCACAAACAGAGAAATGAAATTGAGCACAATAGTGCATGCCAGTAATCCTAGCATCGAGGAGATTGAATTAAGAAATCATATCTTAGTTCAAAAGCCCTGAGTTCAAGCACCAGTGCTGGGGAAAAAAAAAAAAAAAATATATATATATATATATATATATATATATATATATATATACACATATATACATATGTGTGTGTGTGTGTGTGTGTGTGTGTATGTGGCAAAAGTAAAACAAAACAGGGAACAAGAAGCTGAGACTCAGAAGGATTCAAGTGAGTGGCTGAGAGGATGTGCAGCTATTATTCATGTCATAGGTCTGTGGCTCAAAACAGGTTTCTGATACATACCTCAAGCTTTCATTTCAAAAAATAAAGATCTAAGCCCTAGGCAAGCAGTCAATCTATAAACAGAGTGATTCTTACAAGAAATAAACAGGCTTTACAATCTCTGTTGAGTTGGGGCAGTGGTTCTTCAGAATTGATGAAGGCTGTGTCCCCAACCCACAGGGAATGTTTAGGGCAGTGGTCATATTTCTGTTTCTGACGATTTATGGACTACAGCTGTATCATTTAGTTGTACAGTGGAGAGATGTGGATAAACATCATACCAAACACAGGACATTTCACAAAAATTATTCAAACTAAAATATTAAAATACTATTGTAGAGAATTTGGGTTTAGCTTCATCGTGCTATACTAACAGATATATGGGGTCAGAAACTAGGGTTCTGCAGCATCATGTAGTGATTCAGATTGTGTTTATGTATTTCACGCATAATTTCCTTATTTGGTCATGAAAACCCAAACACAGGTAATTGTAATTAAAATAGGCGAGAAATAATTGAATGCCAAGAAAAAGTCAGGAAGTATTCCAAAGATGTTTCAAACATTGAACTCTTGAGACCTTCATCTGAAAAGAAGTATTTTAAGAGTTTCATTGAAAAAAAAAAATGTTGTCAGAAACTTTGAAACTATATAAAATAATGAAATTAGCTCTAAAGTAAAAAATACACAACTTTCAGTTATGTTAGAATGTCAAAAATATCAGGAAGGACACAAGAGTTTTGAGCAGCCCACCTGCCTACATGTACAATATATACAGTTGAGTTTATGTTTGATGAATTTATAAGATAGACAGATGTTGTTCTACAAAGCAAGTTATCTTCAAGAAAGTCTTAGGGATTGGTGAAATGCAGAGTAAATTCTCTGATCACAATAAGGTGGGAAATCAATAATAAAAAGAAAATTCAAAGGTTTTCTGCATTTGAAAATTAGGAAGTATTCATAAACAACATGATGGTAATACAAAATATATTAAATGTGAAATGCACATTTGACATACAATGTTAGACTTTTTACATTTGTTATTATTAGAGCTCAAAGCTCTGTACTTTACACATTAAACAAATGATGTACTTTGGAGGTATACCTTGATGTTACCTTATCTTCTGCACTTTTGAACACAACTTCCATTCTTTTCTCTTGTTCTCAGGAGGTTTGCTGCTTTGTGTAGCAAAACCTGAGGTCTGGGACCTCAGTATAGTACAACTTAGCAATGCAAGCTGTTATGGTATCCTTTCTGTAGCAATTCATTTGGCTTTTACAATGGGCTATGTTTTTAAAATTAAGTCTCATTCTTCAGAAATGGGACACAATTTCATGTCTATAGCTATATATAGACAGCTATGTCACTCTTTTGGTGAATACAGGACGGGCCACATACCCACCATTCTAGACAAGAACTAGAGCATGGGCAGCATATGATGTTTTTCTTTTCCAGTGAAGGAAACAGTGAAATCTAGAAAATTTTTAAGCGACTACAGAGGGAAGTTTCTGGGTTCACTTGAACATGAGTGACAGACATAAGAAATGGAGACACAACTTGGATACTGATCCACCATCAGGAACTAGATGTGCAAAAAGACAGACACATATTGTCTTTTTTCTGCAGGCAAATAAGTCAAAGATCAAGGTAGGAGGGATGGACACAAGGCTTCCCTTTGTGTGCTCATGGAATGCAAGGGAAGGGTCATGAGTAACTCCACTCTCTCACATGGCAGAAGGGTGGAAAGAAGAAGGCAGAGCCTTGGGTGTGGCCCTTTACTCAGGGAGATTAATTGAATTTAGTGGGATTACTTTTATGATTGGAACACTTACCAAAAGATGCCATGACCTGGAGCTGTTGCCTCGAGGATTACTTTTCCCACACACAGAATTTTGGAAGGGAAAAGAAAAGAAAACATTAAACTACAGTGAATAGTATCCAAATTCAAAACAGGTTAATGACATGATATTTTAGGAAGGTTAAGTTGGCAATTGCACAAGTCAACTTCTGGAGTGAAGAAAATGGACTCAGTAAGTACAAGTAGGAGTTCTGCAGCAATTCGAAGGTGAGGTTTTACACACAGATAGAGACACTAAACATGAAAATGTAACATTGGAAGAGAAGGATGCAGAGTAAGGAATGAGTGACTCTAATGTGAGAAGAATAGGGAGATGAGGAAAGTGAAAGTGAGCCACCTCCTGAATTCTGAGCACCAGTGACTTTCAAAGAAAAGAGCCGGGCGTGGTGGCACATGCCTGTAATCCCAGCACTCGGGAGGCTGAGGCAGGAGGATTGTTGTGAGTTCAAGACTAGCCTGAGCTACAAAGTGAGCTTAAGGCCAGCCTGAACTGCATAGTGAGACCCTGTCTCAAAAAAAAAAAAAAAAAAAAAAAAAAGAAAAGGGGCAGGAAGAAAACTGGGTCTGGTGAGACAGAAATGGGTTGCTCTATCCTCAGCTTATTAGCAAGGCAGTTGTTTTCATCATTAATATAAAGACAAAAACATCTGGGCCAAATATGTTCAGTAATCTATTAGCATCTGGTAGCAAATGGTATAATTTTTTTTTTTTTTTTTTAATTTATAAGGGCCAGCCAAATAGCTCAGCAGATTACAGTTCCTGCAAGCAGGCTCAGGGAACAGGGGTTTGATACCTGGGAGCCTGCTGTTTCCGCCCTGCCCTTGGGGCACACTAAGATTTCAATTGAGACTGGGTGTGATGGTGCACTTGTAATTCCAGCTCTTGGGAGGCTGTAAACAGGCAATCACTACAAATCTGACCCAGTAGTAAGAACCTGAACATCCTTTCCTAAAAAACAAAAAAAAGGTTCTTTCTGTTCAAAGAATAATATTTATGCTTAGACACTGACCATGTTTAAATCATCTATTTCAGGTCAACTGAATATAAAATGTGTACTTCACACAAACTTCATAAATGTTTAACCAGTTTTATGACAATTGATTGAGTTCATACTTAAACTGAAATCAGATTCATGTTCCCTGTATGCATTTCCCAGTATGAACAGGAAGTGGGATGCAAAGCTAGAGAGATGTGAGTAGCAGTTTTTATGAAGGCTTTGAAAGATGTGTGCCTCATGCAAATGAATCAAGGGGCTTTCTTCCAGCATAAGTTCCTTCAGGCCCTGCTGGTCCTAGCACCTTATGGTGACATCCCTCCTGGGCAGTGTCCTGGGAGCCCTGCACTGTATCGAGAAAAGGCATCTATGCTGTTTGATGCCTGTGAGCTGTAGGTTATTCTCTGTCTAAGACGGAAAAAACAATTTTTCATTTCTGAAACTAAGGTCATGTGCTCTATGGAATAAATTTATTTTGTGAGTGTTTAGGTTTCCTTTATCTAATTCCCATAAAGCTTTTGATTATAAAAAAAAAAAACATTGCTTTTATAATTTAGATATCTTCTGGCTTTTTGTTTATCCATGGATAACATCACCAGAAATTTAGGGTAAAAGACCAAGATCCTCATGGGTGCTGAGTTCTGTGAGGCTCCGCTATCTAAGGTGACTTCCAGTTTGTTGACATGAACAGAAAATCTTAGGCCTCTGTCCAGATGCTGTGGATAGGATTTTGCAAAATTTGACAGGTAAATGTTTTTGGAAATCAAAGCTTTGGAAATTGAAGACATTTTTGCTCATCTGTGACCTCAGTGTTGGACACATTGAGATACATCGGGGAAATTTAGGGCCAATAAACATGATGTGCTTGTGTTTTGGATGAGCCATTCTTTAACACATCTATAAGCAGAGCTGACCAAGACTCTAACCAACAGTTTTCAGATAGATAAAAAGACAAACACTAACAGAGGCATTGACGCCAAGTTTATCTAATGTTGTCCAGTGATCCATCGGTCATCACAACACTTAACGCCTAAAGCTGATGATATACGTCTATGAGAGCTTTTAAATTCTTCAACCACCTCTGTAGGTTCATATGGATATTCAAAGGCTGTGTCAAAAGTGGGCCTCAGACTCATGATACAGAGAAACTGGGGCAGCAACTCCCAGTCTGATAACCATGACAGATTTCCATGAAACAAGGAATTAGCACTACATAAGTTAAATTAGAGTAATGAATCATAAATATATTGATAAGAATGAGTCAATACGTTTTTAAGATTTTGGAAAAAAATGCCCCTAAGTGACTGTTTATCTCACAATAATTTTTTATTTCCATGAAAATATATAAAATAAATACTCTAAAATGTATTTATATTATTGTGCATATTGTATTAACTTAATATATAATGAT
>PVKA01006972.1:0-62401 GCA_004027165.1 Ctenomys sociabilis
AGATTGAAGTTCTATAGTGTGCCTGGGGAGAGTCACATGAAGAGAAAACTTTCTCTCAGGCTCTCACAGAGAGCAATCTGGTCAAGCATTGGCCATGACTCATCCACATGGATGACACAGACAAAGGAACTACAGAATAATGTACAGGACTACAAGATAAACCCTGAGAAGACTTCAATGACCACATAGGAAATATAAATTTCATGTGTTGGTATATAAGTTTTGATCTACCTAGGTCTTAACCATCCAGCAGAAAAGTATAAATGTATAAAAATGAAGTATACATCATGAGCCCATAATATTAAGCTGAGCTGTAAATGGATATGGTCGACAATTTCTTTGAATAACTCCCTATGGTTGCAGAATGCTGGACTGTGTTGGATTGTTGTGTCGAGTTCAAGCACCTAAGGTAGTTGAATGTCAATGGAGTGCCCACTTTTGACTGGTGTAGACAAAGGAAGGGTTGTAGGAAGAAAAAATCATGATGTGTGTGTATAGACAGTACAGTTGGGATAGATAACGCTGTGCTTCTACATAATTCTATGATAGGTAAGATCTGCACTAATGGTGGTTAGACAGGATATTATGTCGGCTTTTAGTGCTATGGTCATCCACTAGGTAAATAATTATTGAATTTTTGATATAATTTCACCTATAAAAAAACCTGTAAATATAATATCATATATGCACCTTGTACAATACCAAAACGTTATGAAAACAGTTTTCTATGTATTAATTCATCGGCTCTGTATGGTTAAGGTGTTTTGAAACTGTCTGATTGACATTTGTATTTTAATAAAATAAAAATAAATGGAAAAAAAATAAAAAGTAAAATAAAGCAAATAATTTTTTTAAGAATAGAGTATGCTAAAATGTAAGCAATTCAGGTTATTTGATAAATGGGATAAGGTGCTTCATAGAATAAGAATTAAACCTAAAGAGAATAAAGTGAGTCAGGCAGGTAAGCTAGCTCAGAGGACTAAAGCACCCACTTAGGCAAGCTTAGGCAAGTGCAGAGATGGTAGTTTGATCCCTGGCACCATATGCCACGTCAGCCATCACCACCAGGGCAGGCTGAACCGGCCACAGAGACCAGGCACTGTGGCACATGCCGGTAGTCTCAGTGCTGGAGAGGCTGAAAACAGGAGGATCACTTCAAGTCCAAGCTGCATAGTTGAACCTGGCAACAACCAAATTCATTTTTAAAAAAGTGAAAAGTTTATACTTCAGCAACATTACTTCTTCTTCAGTGATCTTAATAGCAGATTATTTCTCACTAATCAAAATTATATTACCTATTGCAATACAATTAGTTACATTTTTAGAATTTCTCCTTGCTTTATGCATTTAAAGCAAAATAAATCCTAATCTCAAATATAAAATGCTAATTTTTCCTTTCCTGTAAAGGTTTTGAAGTGTTTCATAAAGACTCACTTGATTTGTAGCTATGGTTGATGCAAATATGGTTTGCTTGATATTTGAGATATGCATAAATCTCAAGGAACTTGACTCATTTCTGAACCTTAATAAGAGATCACAAGGCTTATTAATTTAAGGAGACAATAGTCACTGCGATTTTAAATTTTCTGTGTTTTCTTTACCTCAATTCCTAATGCATGCTCACTCTTGTTTCCCTGCTACTTGATATTGATTTATCTACTCTCACCTTTATTTGCCCATTTCTTTTGCTTTCCAAAGTCATACACATAGGGCCAATGAGATAGCTGAGGGGAATAAGAACCTGCTTAGAGGAGCACAGGGACCAGTGTTAGAGCCCGAGCACTGCATGCTGCACCAGTCCCACCCCTTGCCTCTGGCAACTGACACCAGGCGTGGTGGTGCATGCCTACAATCCCAGCAGCACTTGGGAGGCTGAGACTGGAGGATCACTATGAATTCCAGCTGCATAGTGAATCCAAGAATATTTATATGCTTTTTATAGTCAAATATGATTGAATTTAAAAATGGAAATTTTTAAATAGAAATGTAACTACCATTTTCTGGAACTAAATCTTTCTAATCAAAATAACAATCATTCCTAAAGAAAAATAGCTTTCCAGAAGAAAGGGACAAAGCAGGGTCATTCAGTGACAGGAAACAGGAGGGAAAACTGAGACTGCTAAACCATCATGAATATCATTGTGGGGAGTGGGAGTAAATGGTATGAGGAATAGGGATTTAACATCACAAATAAATATGCAATTTTGACATTAAATCTCATAAAGAAAAAAATTTAAAAAAAATCGTACAAAGAAAATCAGGAAACAGACAAACAATCTGCAAGCTGTTGGCACATTCAGAAAGGGGCCTCATTTAGGATGAGTCCTGGCCAAAACATTTCCTGAGAAATTAACACAGCTGTGCCCCCATACTGGCCAGGAACTGGTTCAATGAGACACAACAAGCACAGAACCAGACAGGTTGTTTTGGCTAGAAAGGGTTCTTCCCCTAATGAGTCATGAAAAAAGGCAGTACCCACAAGTTCCAGCTTGCCTGTTCAGTATCAATTGATGATTTCCTATTCAGCATTTTTCCCTTCAAATGCAGAGTACCAAGTACCAAGGGTTTCAAAGCAGTCAAGTACCAAATTACATATGTGCTAACGCACAGTACCATGGACAGCAAGTCACTCTGCTGCTTATATTGTTAGCATAGATCAGATGTGAGTAATTTAATTGAACAATTTTTAGACATAACTCCCCAAACATAGATGCTGTTAGTCTTATGTAACACTGTGTGTAATTAGAAGGCATGCTAGGTGAACAGGAACCATGAAAGCTCAATGTCTATTTATTTCCTATAAGTTACATGAATATGCAAAACGAATGAGCTATATGCTAAATATTACACAAACTATTTTGGGTTTATAATCTCCCTACCTAAATTATTAACGTACAATGAATATTAATTTTTTTAAGTTCCTTTATTTATTACAGTGTCTCGCTACACATCACGGATTCTTTTTTCGCGGGGGTGGGGTGTGAGCTCAGCCGGCCCTGCGGGGAGGGGCTGGCATGGCATGTGGTGCTGGGGCTCGAACCGCGGTCCCTGGGAGGCGCTCTAGACCGCTGAGCTATCTTGCCAGCCCTGAATATTAATTCATTATTTATTCTTGTAAAGAATATCCAAAACTCATATTTTAAATAATATTTTTGAAAATGCTAAATGCTGAATTTCAATCCCCTTTACTGAAAGCTATATTTTGTATTTTCCTTCCATAAAATTATCAAGATGAACACAGGAGATACAATATTAATTATATTAATTTATTTTTCTGTTTTCACTATTTTATTCTTTTTATCTTAATATGTGTGCAGTATATAATGTTTACATTCCTTGTCTGTGTTTGGTATATATACATAAAACATTCTTCAGTGGGCAGGGTAGTCCTGGGAATTGAACTCAGGGACTTGGGCTGGCCAGGCAGACACATGTGCCGCTTAGCTATATCCCTGCAACATAAAAAATCTTAACTCTTTTTCATCCGTTTTAAGATCATCATCATTTTGGCTTCAGTTTTTGAACTGGTATCTTTTAAAGCTACTTACCAACTATGTAAGAGCAAATATAAATCTTCTGGATAATTTGTAGACCCTCTTGTTAATTTAAAGAGTTTCGTGGAAAACAAAGAAATATGTTAAATTTTCACTATCTTTTTCCATTCTCTCTCTCTGTCTCTGTCTGTGTCTCTGTCCTATCTCTCTGTCTCTCTCTCTTCCCTTTGGCCTTTCTCTTTTACATTATTTCAAATACCACACCTACCAGCCACCTATACTGGCTAATTAAATTTCATGAGTGAAACATTTATCAAGTGATTAATTTTCTTAGTCACTAGAGGAGAAAATAAAGATATAGCACTTATCATAGTATTTTATTTCTCATTACCTGTGGATTATCTTGAACATCTTCCCTTGAAGGCCGTTGATTTAACAGATGGAACTCATGGACTTGTTGGTATATTTTACAAGTGTATTTCCTCTTTCCTTGGTTCTTCTTACTGCTTCTCTTTCAGGTTGTAGCACTTGGGGGAGGAATAACGAGTTTGTTAAAAAACACACATTTCTACACAAAATAAGCCTGTTTCAATTTTGCTATGATAATTATAGAATCATCTTTAATTTCATCCCATTCTATGGTTTTATTTCATTTTAATTTTTATGCATTTGGTACAGAGTTTCACTGCATAGTGTGTACTCTTCCTATTTTCAGCCTCCCCAGTGGTGGGATTACAGGTGTGCTCTAACGCATCCTGTCTCATTGGCCTGGTCAGCATGCTTGGGGGCAGCGCCAGGGTGGCATGTACGGCCAGGGATCGAACCCTGGTCCCTGCCTTGACAAAGCAGGCATTTAGTCTGCTGAGTTAGCACACCAGCCATTAATCCCATTCTAAAATCCAAGATTGTTTGTATAGTATTTGTATTATTATTATACAACCAAGTATGTGAATATATTGAATGTACAGCCAATATTTACATATAATGATCAAACATACACTATATTTTTCCATTCAATAACTATTTCAGTACTATAGAAAGCCATGATGAATTTACTACTATAATCAGAGTGCAGAAAAATCATTAAAAATTATTGTACTCCTTTTGTCTTCACAGAAAGAAAATAAAACAAAAAAGAAAATAAATAAATAAAATCAGATAATAGCACACTCTGAACACTGATGAAATATACCTAGTTGAAAACTCTGCCTTCAGACAATTTAAAGATGGATTTTTTTTTTTGTACTGAGGTCTGAACTCAGTAAATTGTACTTGTCAGGCAGGCATTTGAGCCATTGAGCTATATCCCCAGCCCAAGATGGATATTTCTTAGATTCATTTACTTATTTAAAATATCACCACTGTTTAGTGGCAAATGTCACTTGATGTGAACCCAAGTAAATCAATAGATTTCAGGAGATCACAACTGTAGAAACAAAAATTTGTATGTAATGTTCATATGCTGCATATGGAAAGGTAGCCCTCAGTGAACTTGCTTACTATAATTTATTTACTGTGTCATGTCCATCAGATTATTACAGCCTAGTCATGGTTGATTTTGCAATCAGCAAACTACTTACAGGTGGAGAAATTTTCTTGCACATTGTAAAATATTTAATAGAATCTGCAGCATCTGTAAATTTGATGCCAGTAGCATTGTACACACAAATTATTATTTGAAAATTAGTTGCAGATATTCTTAAATTTTGTTGAATAAATAGATAAATGAATTAATTAGAACAATATTGTAAATGAAATTAACTTCAAATTGAAGAAAGTTCATGAAGTTTAGAATCTATAGAACCGAAGAAATGATTTTCCATGAAATTACAATCTGTAATTTCAAATGTGCCCTAATTGTTTTTCTCACCTTAATTTGTCACTACACAATTAATAGAAAACAAATGGTCTTCTCATAATTTTGAAATAGCTTTTGACTTATAAATGAGTCTCAAGAATTTTGTGAAATGTGATATGGTGCTTTTCATGAGCCTAATTCAATCCAATGAACTATGAGATTTCCGTATTTATTTCACAGTTCTATCACAATAGAAAAAGATAAATACTTCTCACTTATTATTTTTCATACTTTCTTAAAACATATTTTCACTTACTATTTGCCAGAGGTCTAAAAATTCCAAATCTGAACTGCTCTCTCCAGGAATTCAATGGCATTCATAATTCCATTTCTGAGCTAAGTAATAATAATTAGAATAAATGAATTTCATTGAAAGAAAACTGAAATACCTTAAATAGAATTACTTTGTTTTCTTCTTTGATCTCAGAAAATCAACTTAGACTATTTTATTTCTTCCTAGCTACCTATTTTCTTTCATTATTTTCTACCTCTATTTCGAAATACTATTGATTATTAATTGCAGATGAAAATTAACCTGTTCGAATCCTTAATTGTTCACAGAATCTCAAGATTCATTAGTTTCCCATTTCCCAGTACTGGGAAAAATACAGGGCATCCATCAGGTCCTGGAGGAGAGGGCGATCCGGTCATCGGATCGGCTTCTCAAGCTTCAGTGAATGCCAGTTCCCGCAGCTCTAAAACGGAAATCTCAAGTGCCTGGTAAGTGAAAGTTGCTGGACCCTGGCAGGCAGGAAACAGAGAGAGCAGAGCAGCCCAGAGTTACACACACTTGCTTGCTATATCCTTAGTCACCTACCTCAGCTCTGGCCCAACTTCCTAACAGCACATTTAGCGGAGAGCATACCAAGTTTCTAATGCATCCCCATGACCCTGAGGTAGGATACAATATAATAAAGATAGCTAAAAGAGACAAGGAGATGCACAATTATAAAGTTTTATTACCTTTCTGCTATTCTTAAAAATTACATTTATTTGTACATTTTAAATATACATAATGATCGTATTTCTTATAGGGACTTTGTACCGAGACATGGTCTGCTTTGATTCCTCGTTTTCTTTCCACTTTCCTCCCTTCAACTCCTATTCCCTTCCCTATTTACAAGGCTTTCTATTTCCCAGATAAACTGAAGTCTGTGATGCAAATGTTTTCCAGAACTTTTTCTCTTCCTGGAAATTCATTCAGAGCAAAACGAAAACATGCAGAAGTGTCTCAGAGATATGATTAGTGGAAGGTCAAGGGGAAGGAAGATACTCAGCCCAGGAAAGCCAGGGATCAGACAGGGAAAGGGAAAAAGAAGGACAAAAATTCACCTTTCTCCTTCGAGCTCCGGATGGCCGGTCTGCTGAGACTACGGCCTACCTCTCACCAGTGCAATCTGCTATAACTTCTTCAGTGAGGAGGGTGGTGTTCCCATGGCCCAGTGACCTTAGCTAAGCTTCATCTCTCAACATAGGAATCTTTTCTGTTACACTTAAGATAAACAGCATTTCAGGGTTCAGGCTTTCATACCTGTACCTAAGTGCACTTAACCATCAGAGTGTTTTCACTCAGAATACCTGAGCTAAGGTCTGAATATTTAACCATTATATCCACTATCCTTTAATATCTGGGCAGAATATTGATCACTGTACAAGTCACTACACAACATCTCTACACTTCAACAATCGTGATTTTTATGTCCCCAAATTAGCAGTAAAAATACTCACTTATAATTTTTCCGTCAGGATAACGGCTTCTTGGAAGCCAAAGAGCGAAAATGATCAAATAGCCAGCTGAGAAGAAAAGGGTTGTCGTGATCTCTTATATTTTACTCCTCAGGAAAATATCTTACTCATTAAAAATGTATGGTTATTTGTAATATATTAAGACCTGATTGGCCTATATTCTATGCAAAAAAAAAAAAAAAAAAAAAAAAAAAAAAAAAAAAAAAAAAAAAGACTGAACAAGATTCCCAGTACTATAATTTACCACTCAAGAAGCAAAAGATTCTTTGATTTTTTTTTTAAATGTTTGTTATTTTATGTTTTCCTCTCTCTTTTCTCTTGGTCATTGTGGCATGGAATCATATCCTATGATGATTTGTCTCAAGGAAGTACTTTATGGTGAAGACTATTTTCTTTTGTCCCCTGTAGCTGCAACACATGTTGACTCTGTCTATAGATCCAGAGAAATTTGTTGAATACATTTATGCCCTTAATTTGTTCTAGCCTTTAACAATTTCTTCTGTATCCGTGTAACATCATAAATAACTAAAATCACGTAATTATGCAAATACTTTTAAATCAGCTGGCAAGAGTCATTTTCACCATTTTTCTCCAACCACGGCAGCTTAAATCAATAGCAGATATTTTGGCCCCAAGTGTCTAAAGCAATTTATATCTCCTCCTGATTTATAACTAAGTGATCTTCACCTTCCATGTTTTAAAAGCAAGAGGCATTCAAAAACCAGGTAGTGAGGAGACTTAGCTTTAATCACCTCAACGCAGAGGCCCCGGGTCACCTGCAAGGACCCAACGGCGTGCATCTGTCTGACTGCTGACGGAAAGCACCAAAACTGACTCAAATCAATTTCTTTCTTTAATTATCTCAGGTGTTTGTTACACACACAGAACTAATAGAAGGCCCCAGAAGAAAGAATATCAAAGCCATATACAGTGAGGAGCACCAATGTAAAACATCTAGTCAAATCAGTCAGTGCCATGTCTCATTTACTGTTGCTGACTTGGTGCAGGACCAAATCAGGCTTCAAAAGTTTTCCACAGGGATATTCTCAGATAAAATTTTTACCATTGAGGTAGGCATAGATTCACATGGAGTTCAGGAATGTATCATTATCAATTACAGAAAGTGAAGGACGTAGGAAAAGAGAAAAGTAAAGTTTTGCTTCTGAAAACAATATAATTAATTTTATTATCTATATTAACAAATAAGATAATAAAATTTTTATTGTAAAGCACAAAGCAACAAAGGACTTCTTCCTTTTATGTATCCCCATGGTTTTCTTCAGCTAATTAAGTGTATAAGTGATACTTATGAGTCTAGTTATTGTTACCTAATATTGAAATTATCAAATTTAAAGACTTATTTCTTCATTTTGCAATCAGCATTTACTTTACAGCATGAACTTACTGTAAGCCTTTTATTCCATACAGTAGTATGAATCTACTTTATAAAGGACTCCTCAAAGGAACATCATTATACACAACCAATTGAATGTCAAATTATACCTTAAAAATAATGAAAGTATTTTGAATTTTTAAATAGTGCAGTGTTCTGCTACAAAAGCAAATTAGGTTAGTTATTACTTTATTTACAAAGCATTACACATTACATAATTAATCTATTAATTATGCCTCAATTTCTTCTAGCCTTTAACAATTTCTTTCCTGGAAAGAAATTGATTAATAGAGGATTTACACTGAAGAGCCCTTTCTTTCATAATTGGACTTATGACACCAATCTTACTTTATTGTTGTATTTAGAAAAGAAAAATTCTAGAAGTTGTCATAATTTTAAAGTGACATATGTGTGCTGGAATTACCTTGTCACAATTACATAGTTATCCAAACCCAGAAAAATGGCTAAGTATCAAAGCAATATAAATGGTTATGTTATTAGCAAGTATATTTGTATGTACATGCATTTCTTTCCCTCTTCCAGGTGCTATGGTAATTAAATTATAAGTGCCAGTTCATTTACTACAATGTATTAGTTAGAATTGGGATATTGGGCTTGATCATGATAAATGAAGAATGTTGAAGCTCTTTTTCCCGCTCTATCAGTCACAAAAAATAAATGAATCATGAGTGAATATAATTTTAATAGACATGAGAAAACCGGAACTGATGTTAAGTGAATGTTGATTAAAAGCAGTATTAGAAAATTCTACACTAAGGTAGTATATATCTGTATATGTATAATAAAGCTTTTACTTTATATCAATTGAAATATACCCATGAAATCCTTTTATTATTTATTTATTTATTAATTTTTTTTTTGATGGAGCCAGGGATTGAACTCAGGCCCTTGCACTGGCCAGGCAAGCACTTATTCAACTGAGCCATCTCCCCAACCCTCTGTACCTGATCTTGAGAGCTGATGATTGGTATATTATTATCTGTCATTACTACATTTGTAGAAATATTTTATGTATTTTACAAGAATTTCTATCTATGTCTACATCATGAAGTTTAGTGTATGCCTGCATAATCTGTTTTAGTGCCAATAAGTAAATACATCTTTGTTTTATTTTTTTCTTCATTTTAGGGAAAGTTTTACAGGGTGTTCAGGGTCTCACTACTAGATTGGACTCGTAGTGATTCTCCTGATTACAGCTTCCCAACAGCTGGGATTACAGGTGTGCATCACCACGCCCAGCCTCCACTCCTGTCTCAGCAAGCCCCAGGGGCAGGGCTGGCATGGCAGGTCCTGGGATCCAATCTCCGGCCCTGTGCCTGCTTGCAGTCACTTTCATCTGCTGAGCTGTTTGGTCAGCCCCCTTGGTGCAGAATTTTGGAATAATGTTTTTAAATTATGTGCACTTAACATTGCTTCTGATTTTTTCATGTCTAATAAAATATGATTATATTCTTTCATGTTTCATTTATTCCTGTGACATATGGAGCTAGGAAAAGACTTACCATATTTTTAATTAATAACAAGCCCAATATTCTAATTCTCCTAGCACAGAGATTTTTATCATATTGACTGTTAAATAATCATAGCATATGTCTACCATTTTACTTCCCCTCCATTGTTATTCATGCAATATTAATCTCACTGTCATTGACCAGAATGCTGTCATCTTTACTATAACTGCACAAGAATTACTTTAGATTCTATAAAATTTCTATGCACAAATAAATCTTTGCTAACACTACTCAGCATACATTTTTGTTATAAACGCCACTTTCTATTACAAGTAAATGTGAAACATTGAAACTTCTAAATTAAAATTATTAATTCTTTAAGAATAAATTCTAATAAGACTGGAGGGGAAAGCAGACCTTCTATATTTGGGAGGAATATAAATTAGTATTACCACTACAAAATTAGCTTTGAGACTTCTACAAGAAGTTCTACTTAACTCAACTGTTCCCCTGCTCTGTACTTCCCTGAAAGAGTTCAGTGCATGCTATTGCAGTGATGTATACCTACCAATATTCATAACATTCTAATTCATAATAGCTAAATATTGGAATCCCTTTATAAGTCCATCAACCACTGAACAATAAAGGAAATGTACTTATTCACAATGGAGAACTACTCTGCCCAAAATGAGCATAAACTTGAATCATGTGTGGGAAAATGGATGCACCTTAAGACCATAATGTTAAGTGAAATAAATTACATACGCCAGCATAGTTTCTATGATATGAGAAACTGAAAATACAAATAAAAAAACAAACACAAAGATAAGAGAAGGTAGAGAGGTAGGCCTCTTTCATCTGAGAAAGGCACCAAGAGATGGAGGGAGAAAGGGAGGAAGGTGATGAGAAAAGAATTGAGAGATTGTTTTTATATGAACTGATGTCCCACAAGAATATAATCACTATACATTGTGACATGTAGTAATAAAAACAAAAACCAAAAAAGAAATAAAATTTCTGATTCTTTCTCAAGCACATATTGTTGGAGAGAATATTCTAGATAATATAAATAACTGTTGAATCTTTGTCGTGGTGAAAGCTAATGGATACCAATAACATGGAGATTTCTCTCAGTTTTGAAATCTCTTGAGATATTTGGGTCCTTGGACATCGTTACAGTCATGAAAGTGGTATAAATATTTAAAAAATAAGTTTATGAAGATAAACAATTATTTACAGAAATGTGACTCTAAGGTTGGCCAATTTCCATCTGGATTTTTCATCTTTATTTTTAAAAAAAGATCTGGCGAGCACATACCTATGCCTACTTACTGTCTTCAGTTATGCTTCGAAAGCACCAGGTTTAGTTTCTTTCACTCTACAGCTGAGTTTCTACCCAGAGCACTCTGCTTTGTTTTATATCAGGTACCCTTTTTGCCCTCCTACTTCATAAGTCCTTGCAAGGTTTGTTATGTTCTCAAAGAAAAAAATCTTTCCATACTCATCAAGGGAAATTCTTAGTCCTCAAAGAATGAAGACTATTATGTCAGTCTTTAATAACAAAACAGTTTTTTGATGTAATATATTTATAAAATTGTGTGCATGTTTATATTTTGTAAGAAAAAAAAAAGTCCTTAAAGGCAAGAACTTTCACACCGGATAGTGGATAGCAAAGTACGGGTAATTCCCCAAAACACTCCAGCAGCCTATCCCCAACCCTCACTGCCCACAGCCAAGCACAGCGGCCCCTTTGCTTTGCTGTCTTTGTCAGAATGTTTGGATACAGGTACAATTAGTTAAGCCCTCCGTGCAGAAAATTGTTTGGTGCCCATTGAATTTGCCTCTGTAAAACAGGTGAAAATAATTGCAAAGTGGTAAAAGAACATAGTTATCTCCAAGTCACTGATTCAAGAAAATCATTATGTAATAAATGCAGACTATCAGCTTATCAATGTAAAGAAATGGAGATAAGGATAAATGTTATCATTTCAAAAGTTGCTCCTCTGTTCATTTTATAGATCTTAAATTATGACAATGTGTATCCTCACTTTATAATTAAATTCAGTAACATAATTTGCATTAACACAAGAGCATGTGTACTATTAAAATAATATAAAGGATATATTAACTTGTTGGAATACTTTAGTAATGTTTAATATCTCTTTCTAATTGCATGTAGAAATCAATCATTAGTCTTATTTCAACACAGGAAGTTCTACATAACTTAATTTACCTATTTTACATTATAAATTTTCCTTCACACTAGAAATATAATTGTGTCTATTATACCCATAAGTAAAGTCATGCGATTGTTGATATCTGAAGAGTAACAAAGAAGTGATTGAACTTAGTTCTAGTTTAAATTTGTATTTTCTCTTTTAATCTTTTATTTATGTATTTATTTGGTTCTTGGTCTCTCTACACAGAAAGTGGTACCAAGGATTGAATCCAGGTCCTTGCACTTGCCAGGCAGGTGCTTATACCATTAACCTGTCTCCCCCAAGCCTTGCATCTTCTCTTTTAAAACAATGATCTCAGCCTGCTTTTATAAGTTCCTAACTTACTTCTTTAGTTTCCTAACTGATTTTCTTGGGTTTCAGGGTCATGAGCTCACACTTACTGAGCATGAATTCAGCAAAACAATCAAACACAGTCCATCAGTCAACAATAGTAGTGGGGTACCCGCAGAAGTTGCTTACTTGAGCCCTTCACAGATCAGTATATTAATATGGCTTTACTTTATATACTTCGTTTTTATACTTTTCTGCTGGATGGTTAAGACTGAGATAAAGAGAGACCTACATAACAAGAAATACAACTTTTGTATCTGATCAGGTCAGTCACATACACTCAGGATTTATCCTGTAACCCTGTACTACACTTTGTAGATCTTTTGTCAGTGTCAGCCATGTGGATGAGTCATGGCCATTGCTTGACCAATTTGCTCTCTGTGAAAGCCTGAGAGAATATTTTCTCTCCATGTGATTCTCCTTAGGCACACTCTACATCATGATTACTTTTCTCTGTGGCTCCATAATGTCCTTGCTCAGAAAATTTGGAACACAATTGAGTTACATGATGCTACAGTACAGCTTCTCCAGTGTCCTGAATCTTCACAATCTAACTTGACATTCATGGACACTAATATCTCTCAATTCTCCTACTCTTGCCCTCTTGCCACTCCTGAAACCACACAGAGCTCCTTGCTAAGCTCTGTGTATTTTTGCTTCTGCTGTTACTACACTTAATGATCACTGTCTGGCTCTTAGTCAACCTAGACTTCTTGCATGCCAAATACCTTCCCTAGCTTCCCATCAGTGTGATCTATTCTAGTCACATTTTGTACTTTGTTAGTCATATGGCACCAATAGACGTATCTTATTTATCTGTATGCACCTTCAATGCACGTCAACTTTCTTTACCCTCTAATCCATGCCTGGTGTCAGCAGCTGGGTGGTTTTGCCTCATTTTCTCTAGCACTGTCCTACACATATGAAAAGATCTCTTCATGACTTGTGGAACAGAATGAAATCAATATCGGCCTCAGAGTTCTTAAGGACTGAACAAAGATGAAAACATGGCTATTTAAAAATCGAGGAATAATTTAAATAGTGAATTACATTTCCTCAGGTAAAAATTATTTGTAGTTGCCAAGTACCATAGACTCAAGAAAATGTAGTATATACTAAATTTTGTAAAAGAATAAACCAAGTTAGGAGCATCTAAATCTGGAACCTGGTCATGTGTGAGGCCAGGACAAGGCCATTGTGCCTACAACAGTAAGCTAACTCTGTCTTAAGAAAAGTATCTTGCCTGGACAATTTTGATCATTAGTGTGTAGGTAGCCTTGTGTCTTATGACACTAACTTTGCATGTTGTGAAATCAGTATCTCTTCAGAGTTTTTAAGGATAGTGCAAAGATGAAAATGTGGCTCCTTAAAAATAGGGAAATAATTTAAATAGTGACTTACATTTCCTCACTGTTGTTCTTGGGACCTTTCCAGTTGGCCAAGCAGACCATCACCTGACTTCAACTATTACCTCTGGTCTTAATTTCTAAATCCTTTAATCATTTTTTCCCCAAAAGCATCAAGAAACCAAAGAATCCTGCCAAAATTATCTTCTAAACAGTTCTAAGTCAATATAGACTTGAAAGATGTTATCAAAGTGTTTGTAAATTATCTGAAATGTTTCTCAATGTAAAATTAGAAATACAGCTAAAGTAACCCTTCAAGTTATACATATAAAGTATGTAATATATATATATATATTATCTGTATATTATATATATATATACATATATATATGTATATATATTAGGAAAGTCTAATGTTTTTCACACGTAATTATAATCAGGATCAAGATATGGCATAAAATGTCATCGTTTTCATGCTGCTATAAAAGAAAAAGTTCCAAAAACTATTATTAATTTCATGTAGAACATTTTTCCATCTATGATTATATGTGTTATTTTTAAAGATTTCATATATGTGTATATACATGTTATTTACCATATAATTATAAGAAAATATACAGTATATATTAAATTTAGAATTTATTATATATTCTATTTTATTATATGCTATATATAATATTTTATATTATACTAAGAAAATTCTCCAGTAAAATAAAGGTTTTACTTAGCTGACAAAATAAATACCATATTTATTTATTATTTATTTAATTGGGTTTTTTTTAGGGAAAGGGTCTGCAGGGTGTTCAGGGTCTCACTACTAGATCAGACTGTTTACAGCCTCCCAAGAGATGCGATTACAGGTGCTCACTACCATGCCCAGTCTCGATTGCTGTCTCAGCACGTCCTGGTGGCAGGGCCAGCACGGCAAGCCAGGGGATTGAACCCCTGGCCCCTGTGCACTTTAATCTGCTGAGCTATTTGACAAATCCTATCAGTACCATATTTATCTGTATAAATGTCATACCAAAATGAAAGAAGGAATTTTAACAAGTATGCTCTGAAATACTAAAAATAGAATGCATGAATTTAAAAAAATCTGTAAGGTAATTTAACCCCTGGTAGCATAAACACCACAAATCCAAAACAAAACACAACTTTGTGAACATTTGGTGATAAATGAATCTCATGTATTCAATGTCGTCATGGAAACTGATTTTTACATGAAAATTTCCAACACATTTTTCTCTATTTAGAATGACTGAAGGATTAGAGCATAATTTCTAGAGACATCAGAATTCAAAAAGAATCTACTGGGCTGGCCAGAGAGCTCAGCAGGCTAAAGTGCCTGCTTCAGCAGAGGTTGGTCCCTGGCTGGCCATGCCTACCCTGCCCTCAGGGAGTGCTGAGAGTGCAATTGAAACTGGGCACGGTGGCACTCGCCTGTAATTTCAGCATTTGGGAGGCTGAAAACAGGAGAATCACTAAGCGTCCCATCTACGATCTATATAATGTGACCCTGTACGCACTGTAGATCTTGCCTTAAATTAAAAATAAGTATCCACTGATAAATCAAATGTAATCCAGCTTTTACTCTCTGGTTGAAAGTGGGAAATTCATAATAAAGTTAAGCCTTCTTCCTTTTGTTTTACCTATCACTTACTAAGGAAACTAACATAAATGAGTAATTACTGCTGGCAAGTTTGTTTTCATAAATATGTATAAGCTGTGCAGTTATAGGCACTATGATGTGGGGAAGTTAATTATATTATCTCATTTATTTCTCTAGGTTAGATCTCTATTCATCAAAATAAGTTCTAAGAAGAGGAAAACAGGGACATTACATGTCTACATACTATCATTATTCTTCCTTACTTTTTTCAGCTCATTTTTCTTGATTCATAAATAAAATCTGTCTCTCATAAGTGTTTGATAAGTTTCTTCTACTATTATCTTTTTAAAAATTTTTTTGCTGTTGTTTTTTGATTTTGTATTTAGTGCAGAGTCCACAGGGTCTCACTATACAGATTGGACTCACAGTGCTCCTCCTGTTTTTGGCTTCCCAAGCCCTGTGATTACTGGCATGTGCTCCCACAACCAGTCTCAACTGCTGTCTCAGCATAGCCCTGGGGACAGGGACTGGGCAGGCACAGCACACCGGGGATCGAACCCCGGTTCCTGCAGCTGCCTAAAGCAGGCACTTTAATCCTCTGAGCTATTTGGCCAGTCCTCGTACTATCTTTTTTTTAAGAATTTTAGTTGCACCCATTTTTTTTGTAAATCATTAAGAA
This sequence comes from Ctenomys sociabilis, assembly GCA_004027165.1. Classification (NCBI taxonomy): domain Eukaryota; kingdom Metazoa; phylum Chordata; class Mammalia; order Rodentia; family Ctenomyidae; genus Ctenomys; species Ctenomys sociabilis. Next base: position 16,168 of record PVKA01006972.1, read on the forward strand.
AGTCACTTAAATAATTTCCCTAAATTCAAATTATCACTATAACTGTTCACAGAATCACAGCAACTACAGTTAAGATTTCACATCAGTTTTCCAATGAGCAAGTTATTAATATTTTGACAAAATATATCATAGACTATTAGAAACAGTATTTACTTAAGTATCCTCCTTATAGCACTTTCCCAGATTGATTAAGAGGGGTCTTTAATAATTGAATTGATGAAACTAGTGACATTATTTCTTGATACATAAGCCATTTATTTAGAAAAGTAAAAAGAAATTTTCAAATCAGGTTTATTGGTAAATTGTAGATACACTTAGTGATCACATGCATCATAGAGAATTTGTACCTCTACATGGTATAACCTGACTTTTTATTCTTATTGCCCTCTATTCCCTTTAAATCCACTTATAAAAGTTTGTGGACTTGGGAGATGGCTCAGTGGAATAATCGTTTCCCTGGCAAGCACAAGGGCCTGAGTTCAATTCCTGGTTCCACCAAAAAAATTAATTAATTAATTAATTAATTAAAAAAATGCAAGCACTTAACACACACTAACATAGGATCACTTATTATTTATATAATCATCAGAATAAAATAACTAACAAAGTTATGGAACAAATGATTGTTTTAGTTTTATAATTTTAGAATGTTTTCTATTTTAAGTCATTATTAATATCATAATCAAATACAACTTCAGATTTAGTGTGTTAAATTTAAAAGAATTGGTAGAAGAACCACTAATTTTTGAAATGTTTGTAAAGTTTTATTATCCAGACATATCCTAAATTTTTACATAAGTCAAATGAAATTTATGGCATCATATGATTTTTTTAAAAGTGTTATCTTATTCTTCTGCTGTTTATTTATTTTTTATGTATTTTAGTACGGGGTCTTCAATGTCTCACTACACAGACTGAAGTCATAGGGATCCTTCTATTTTCAGTCTGTCAAACCCTGGAATTACAGGTGTGTTCTATCATGCCCAGGCTCAGTTGGCCTCCGTGCACCCAGGGGAGCAGGGCTGGCTTGGCTCACCAGGAATCGAACTCTGGTACTCTGGTCACTGCCTGAGAAGGGACTTAAATCTGAGCTATCTTGCCAGTAAACATGAGAACACTGAATAACAGGTATTAAAGAATTTTCCCAAAATCTCACAACTAGCAGTGATTAACACCATATGTTCTTTTGTGTATGACACAATTTGTGTTAGGGTCATTGTTATATGATGCAATTTGTATTATAATACCCCTGATCACTGAAGACCAGGGAATGGGAGAGTATGGGTAATCATTGTTTCAAAAAGACAGTTATTATAAATTATAAATCACAATCTTCTGCTTTTTTTCATTGACAAAGTAATCAGTATACCTATGCTTTCTATGTATTATGCACTATGAAAATTTTCATCAGTTTGTAATCTTAAAGTAAAATGACCTTAAAAAGTAGAGGTTGTTCAAAATTTGCTTTGTGCCTATCAATGAAATGTTAAACCAAATTTTGTTTCTAGGAAAATACTAAATAATATTTAATATATTTAATAGAAACTTCTGATGGAGTCCAAAGAAAATTAAGATCTTCATACTGAGGTCAAGGATTTTTAAAATTGACCACAGGAATTAGGGATATAACTCAGTGACACAATGCTTACCTGAAAAGGAAGAAGTCCTGAGTTTCATTTCTAGTACAAAAAATAAAAAATGCTAGACACATATAGGTTATATTTTAATGTTTTCAATATTGAAATTGTACAAATTAGAAGTGATTTGCTCAAAATTGTGTAAAAAATAAGCCATTAAAATACAGATATGTTTTATAATTCAAGATAAGATATATTTAATTTATTTTATTGGTAAATAAAGGGATTAGATATAGTGTTATTAGTCTTTTGTCTTAATTTTGAAAGAAAATTATTTTTGTATTTTGCTTTTGTATTGATACATGAATTTTTTCTAATAAATATTCATTGAACTCTTCTAAGATTTCAGGGATAATATTATACTCATAGAGGAAAGATGTAATTTAGGGCTTACTGAGGTCATCCTATTAATTGGGTGTTTTTAAAAGGGATATTTATTGTGTTCAGTAGACATATATAATTTGACACATAACTCATTAGAAATTTTCAATAAACGTTTTGGAGCCATATTTGAATTCAATTTAAAAATACTATACTGTTAGCTAAATACTGTTACTTAGCTAAGTAAAAATGGGGTTGAAGAAAAATGTGTTGGGGTTTTCACTCACTATGAGCAAATTTTAAAAATTATAGGTACTACTATAGTTGAGATTGATTTTGTTATATGTAGAAAAAAAGGAAGCTATTGATGATCTTGGAAACTGAAAAAAATAATGTGCACTAGATGTTTTGTACTAGATACTAAGTTTAATAATTAGGAAGCAGATATATTATTATAATTTTTGCAAGTTTAGTAAAAGTCATATTTGTATTTTATTTTAGATTGGAAGCAGTAAATGAATGAATTGGAGTGCAAACAGGTTAAAAAAATCTATTTAGGATGTTGGATGACCTATTAGAAAGCTCATGTACTGAAATACTGGTGAGGATACGTCCAAGGAAGATTGATTTGACATTTAATTTGAGTTAATTCCAATGTCAAAGTAGCCTTCCTTGGATTTAACAAATAGTGAAGTATGGAAACAAAAGAGGCATCACCCTTGCTCATGTGTACATTCTTTAAGGGATACAGAGGAGCCCAACTTAACAACCTTATTCCTTGGTTGGGCAAAAACGTGAACATGTTATGTCCAGCTCCATCTCTGGATGCTGTGTATGCCATTATTTTTCCATTCTTTGTATTAAAATTTGGACTAATAATTTGAACGTTTAGTAAATAAGTGATATTAATAGAATAGCTACTACTATATCTCAAGATAAAGTGTGCCTACTATATATATATCATTAGTCCCTTTAAATAATAAGTTATTGGGCCAGGAACATACCTCAGAGCATAAGTGCCTATCTAGAAAGCACAAGGTCTTGAGCTCAATCCCTGATATGACAAATAATAATAACAATAATTAATAATAATAACAATAATATAACAAATTATTTAAATAATTATTGTTAAATTAATATATTTAAAGATGAGTTTTATTGGAAGAAAATGCCTTCATGAATGTACATTAGAAATAAAAGAATCTATTACTCCAAGGTATGATTTAAAGTTCCACTAGTTTATGACTAATGTTTATGAGGATTTACCTTTTACTCAGTGTGTTAGTACTCTTCTAAAATTTCTAGACATTAGCACATATCCCTTCACAGTGGAACAAAGAAAAACATTAAAATTATCGTTAAGAATAACATTTAATATATTAGTATAACTAATCTCATTCAATTCATGCCTTTTCACCTAAGCCCTATCTCCCTCTAAGTACAGTCTACTACATTGAAAAATTATCCCAGATCACCAGTGGTCTTGAAGCCAGAAGCTGAGGAAACCTTTAGCAGTAAAGAGGAACATAGGTAGAGTGTTTCTCTAGTTACCTGTACCTTCACTTGACTATAGCTTAACTGAAAGAGCCACTAAAACCAAATTTAACAAAAGTATGAATGTAATTCTGTTATACAAAGAAATACATGATCTCAGGATCTCATCTTTTATAGATGCACCTGATCTAATTTAAATTTAAGTTTCCACAAACAATATTTTTTGAGAATTCTTTTCTCTCAATACAGTAATTTTCAGAAATGAAGCCAAAAGAGGTGCTGATCTGTGGATGGTTTCATATTTGAGTGAGTTATTAAGAAATGGGCCTCTGGTAGAGAAAAAGGTCACATGAAGTATGTTTTTAAGGGTGTGACCCATCCTTAATCCTTTTTACTTTCCCTGAAATGATAGCTCTTTTATTGATCCCCAGCTTTGATTAGATAAGGTGATTTTGTCTGCTCTAATATTTCTCTCATGGCGCCAGTGGACCACCAACAAAAACTCCTGAAATTGAGACCTTTAAAAATCTCATTTTTCCTTTGTGCATTAGGTATTTTTCCAAGATAGAAAAACTAGGCCAATATGCTTTAGGTAAAATGAACCCAAACAAATAGGAAAGAAAAAAAAAAAAAAAAAAAACACCAGGAGTCACGGTCATTGCTTGCCAATTTACTCTCTGTGAAAGCCTGAGAGAATATTTTCTCTCCATGTGACTCTCCTTAGGCACACTCTACAGCATCAATCACTTTCCTCTGTGGTCCCATAATGTCCTTGGTCAGAAAATTTGTGGCACCACTGAGTTACAGGATGTTACAGTACAGGTTCTCTAATGTCCCAAGTCCTCACTGACCTTGAAAGGCTAGGGCCAAACTGTTGGCTATCCTTGTAGCCCTTCTTTATCTCTAATTTTTGGTCTGCAAACTTAAATTGTTAATTCTACAGAAGAGAAGCTTAATGATATTATTACCCCAAAACATAGACTGTTGAGCTTAACATCAGTTTCTGTCTGAATACCAAATGCCTTAGACATAACATGGAACAGGTACTTTCCATCGGGTATGGACAAAAGTAAACAAAAAAGGAAGTAATAAATGAGGGTGCATTTTGTAGTGAAAAAAAATATATATCTGTATATACAAAATAGCATAGATATACAGCTACTTTCTCTTAGTTTAATGAGAAGAAAGATTTGTAGTAATAGTATTTAGACAAGATATCATGTCTGCATCTTCTACTATTAATAACTACTTCAATGATAAGAATATACAATGTATTAATTATTAACTGTCCTACTAACCTGTTTTGAAACTGTCTCATTGCTACTTCTTTCTCAATAAAATTAATATTAAAAAAGAAAAAAGAAAAACAGGTGTTATACCAAGACAGATTCAGACTTATAAGTGTATTATATAGTTTCTCCTCATCCTTAATATATTGTTAATCCTTTAATATTTTAAAGTATATCTACCAGGTAACCCACACATTTAAACAGCAAACAAGCAAGAATAAGAAGGAAAAAAAAGAGAAATTTGATTCTCAATTTAGACTTCCATTCATTGGCCTTTTGGCATCTCACAGTTCCATCTTAAGTAATTTTGGTAACTCTTGTTAATTCAATTCCTTTTTTGAGTTTCTAAATTTGAGTTATTTAAAAAACTTATATGCTTGTATTTCTGTACCAAGTAGGTGACCTTCATCTTGACTAACATTTCAAATATCTTGCACATGCATTTTTCAGGTTCTTCTTAACAAGACATAGCAGTAGCTACTTAATTCATTTTTAATATCGATCCCCTCTGTCTATTTTAAAGTTCCTCAGTGACTATTTAAAAATATTATATAATAGCTGTACTTATATCATCAGCTAATGATAAACGTTTTGGAGTTTGCATTATCTGCTGATCAAATATGAACTCTAATATGGCAAATGATTTTGCTCAACGCACTTCCAGTTTGAAAATGTTCTCCTAGCTATTATTAATACCCTTAAATAGCTCTCAACAGACTCTCTAGGTATTGAACAACAGAAATTGGAATTGGAATTTCAAGTGATTCAGAGTAAAAGGAGGGATTGATTGCAGCAAATCCCAAGAGAAGAAGGTCTGATTTCACACAACAATAATCTCCATCGTTTAGGAGGGTGAGGCAAGAACACAATTGTGGGACCAATTTAGAATCCTTAGCAAGACATATTTCAAAATAAAATGTAAATGAGGGTGGTGAAGCTCAATGACAGAGTACAAGCTGAGCATTTGCGAGAATGTTGAATCATTAGTACTCAAAAATAATGCAAGTCTCGAGAGCATTATTTATAATAGAGGCATTTTTGTTTTACACCAATGTGTCACTTTTTTCAAAAGTCTGTGGAATTGTACACAGAAAAGTGAATTGTACTACACATAAATTATATTTCAACCAAACCAAGTTAAAATATAGATATCACAAAAATCCCACAAGCATCTTTATTATGTTAGTTAAAGTAGCAGAAGTTGTACTTCTCTCATTTTTGTTTTAAAAACAGCCAAAAATACAGTTAATGGATGATGATGAACATTTACATTCTTTAATTCACAGTTTTAGAGGTGATAGATTAAAGCAATAAAAGTCACAGTCCTTATCTTTATAATCATTGCTTAAGACAATACAAATAATGAGATGGTTGCTATTCTTATTTTTCCCTTCTAGTGAGACAAAACACACACACAAGTATATACAGGTGTGTCAGATAGGTTGAACTCTATTTTAAATTTTTTCCTCCTTACCATGATGGATGGGTTTTTCCAAAGTTCAATAATTAGAATGGATACAATGACTATTTTCTATCGTAAACATTATCATGTATGGAATCATTGATTATTCAAAATTTTATAATAAAAACAGAATAAAACCTGTATTTGTACATAATATAATGGAAACCATAGGTGTTTGAGCAATTTGCTGCCAGATGATATGGCGAGGAGTGGATTCTAACAGCTAATACTGAGCCACTTATTTTCAACTTTTATACCTACCATCTCCCTAAGAGGTTGTGCTTCCTCTGATTTTTTATTTTTTTTATTTTTTATTTTTTTGGTGGAACCAAAGATTGAACTTAGGCCCTTGCGCTTGCCAGGGAAGTGCTTATTCCACTGAGCCAGCTCCCTGGCCCCTTTCCTCTGATTTTTGGCAAAAACATTTGGCCTACTTGAACAGAAAGGATGGGATGTTAGGCACTTTTTTCCTTAATGTAAGTGGGACCAAATACACAAAGGACCTCTAAACAGAAGGAAAGACAGTAATTAAAGGGAAAGAAAGGTACAGCTGGGACACACACCACACTGAAACAAATTAGGTGAAGAGAACACAGAAGAAAGTAAACACAAGTGCAACAGAACTTTGCACATCACATTAAAGATGGAGATTGTGTTATAAGAGCAGAGCATAAGATGATAAACTTTTAAGCATGCCATGATATATGTCCACAGTGTGAACAGTAGACTGCAAAACATTAAACTTCCTTGTTTTTCTGGCTTGTCTTAAGATACTGTACATTCAGTCAACCTAAATATATATGGCTGTATGACCCACTTTGCACAAGGTTTGAATTAAACACTGCCCCCCTGTATTAATTTAAAGCTAGGCCTCTTGGAATCAAATTTATCTGACACAGATGTAAATGTGAGAAACACACATGGATGATAGAAAAATAATTTTGTTTTCAGCAATGTCTACATACATAGAGTCTGACTTTTGGGAAAGAAAACACTAGCTGTAATCTAACAAACTGAAATGCACCAGGACAACTCTTTGGGAAGCGAAAGCCACAGTGTGTGTAAGGCAAAGCAAACTACAGTAAATTGATAAAAAGGATCATGGCAATTCTGGGGTCTCATTATTTTTCTGGTACAGAATGAATTTTTGGACCAACAACCAACTGTGAATGTTAGTTGCATTGGGAAATTGCGTTTAATGTTATTATCTTACGAGGGGACAAGGAGTCCATGTATATTTTACTCTGAAATTTTTATTCATTTCTGATAACAGTGCCTCATCTGGATTAATAAGTCAAGTCTATTTGGTTTACTGATTTGAAATTTCATGCACTGATTTTCATAGTAGTTGGATATGCATTACTGAATTTACATAAATGTGCCTAAGTTTTATAGTACTGTTATTGTATTTTTGTGTTGGTGTCACTTGTTCAATAAAAGCATTTTTTTAATGTTTCCTCCCTAGTTTAATGATGTCTCCAACACAGAAGCCACAAGCAATTTGTTGACGAATACAGTGTAATCATTGTGAAGTCCAGTGGGTTCAGACTGGAATGTTCCCAAATGGGAAGAAGGCAGACTTTTAAGATACATTTTTGTCACAGAATCACAACTTGAGCTTCAGGGTTGGATGGCTTGTGAGTTATTTACAGGCAAGATACATTTCATTGTGCCCAAATACTTGTTATGCTGTCAGATGCTAGATTAAACCACACACACAAACAAAGGAGCAAACAATACAGCAAACAAAATGAGAACACCCTTAGCTCGCCATCATCAACTCTGTTTCAGAGACAAAGGCCTAGAGATTCTTCACAATTTTAGTTTTCACTAAAAAAAAAAAAAAGAAGAAAAAAACATCATTGTAGTAAAGTACAAAGTTGCAGTGTTGAAGGATATATCTGGAATGCTCCCCAATCAGTAAAATTTCAAGAATTTTATTTGACCTAAGTAGTAAACAAAACCCACTTTTCAAAAAACCTATCACAAAAAGCCCAAAAATTACATATCCTGTTTGTTTTACTTTGAATTTTTTGTGCCCATTCAGATTTATAAACATTGGTTTAAAGTACTTATTTTTTAAAATCGTATAGGAAAAACTTATGAGCCAAAAATTTATTTTATACTTGCAATACAATATCTATACCTCTGTTGATTTCTTAATTTTATATTTATAAGAAATAAAACATTACATTCTGCTATACATGCACATTGTGAAATGGTCACATTGCTAAGCAAATTAACATGGCTATTATCTCACATGTCACTTGTGTGTTTATGATAAGGACAAGGACATCATCTAACATGTTTTTCACTAGCAAATTTCAAGGATACCATGCAATATTTCAGTTATACTTCTCATGTCGTGAATTAGAGCTCCACATGCATCCATGCCACATGGCTATAACTTTATGCTCTGATTGAACTCACTGCTTCCTATTTCCCCTCCACCTCCCCATCCTTGCTATCACCCCAATTTTTTGTCCCTATACATTTTAATTTTATTGTTATTTCCTTTGCACACATAAGTAAAGTCATGCAAAATCTGTCTGTGTTAGGTTTTTTTTAACTTGCCATATTCCACAAGTACATCCATAATTATCATGAATGTTCAGATCTCTACCTTTTTTGAAGGCATGTATATATGTATACATATACACATGCAACAATTTATTTATTTATTAATTGATAAACATTTTGATTTGTTATATGGACTACCAAGAATAAAGCATTTACGAAGATGCAAAGATTTACATGAACAGGGTAAAACTTTGCTTTTCTTAAATTGAATATGCAAAAAAAGGACTGCTAGTTCATGCTTGTACTCTTTTCACATTTTTGATAACCCCAAAATGATATTTTTTAATTTATTTTTTATTTTGTTGAAGAACAAACATCAAACAGACAATTTTATGACACCTTAACAACACAGATTCTATAAATTAATACATTGCAAACTGTTTTCCTACTGTTTTATATCGTGCAAAGTGCATACATGATATTATACTTACAGACATTATTATAGCAGATGTCTCTTATTAGTAAATTAAGAGTGTAGCTGTTTACTTATCTTATTTTTATACCTGAATTATATCAAAAATTCAATAATTACTTTCCTAGTGGATGACCATAATACTAGAAGCCGACATAATATCCTGTCCAACCACCATTAGTGCATATGTTGCCGCTCATAGGATTATGTAGAAGCACAGTGTTATCTATCCCAAAAGTACTGTCTATACACACACATCATGATTTTTTTTTCTATACCCCTTCCTTTGTCTAAACCAGTCGAAGGTGGGAACTCCATTGTCATTCAACTAACTTAGGTACTTGAACTCGACAACACAATCCAACAAAGTCCAGCATTCCACAACAATAGTGAGTTATTCAAAGTTGTCAACCATAGCCATTTACAGCTCAGCTTAATATTATGGCCTCGCGATGTATACTTCATTTTTGTACTTTTCTGCTGGATGGTTAAGACCTAGGTAGAGCAAGACTTATATACCAACACATGTATTTTCTGTTTCTTATGTGGTCAGTGAAGTCCCCTCAGGGTTTATCTTGTAGTCCTGTACATCATTCTGTAGATCCTTTGTCTGTGTCATTTATGTGGATAAGTCACGGCCAATGTTTGACCAGTTTGCTCTATGGGAGAGCCTGACAGAAAGTTTTCTCTCCATGTGACTCTCCCCAGGCACACTATAGAACTTCAATCTCTTTCCTGTGTGGCTCCATAATCTCCTTGTTTAGAAAATTTGGAGCTCAACTGAGTTTCATGATGTTGCAGTACAGGTTCTCTTATGTCCTGAGTCTTCGCTGACCTTAAAAGATAGAGCCAAAATGTTGGCTGGCCTTGTGGCTCTTCTATTTCTCCAACTCTGATTTGTGAGTTTAGGTTGTTAACTATCGATAAGAAAAGCTAATTAGTATCCTGCAGCATATGCCATTCACTTTGAATTATCTCACTCAATTGATTTTACTTGTGGTTGTACATTTCCTTTTGTATTTATGCTTTTCGCTTGTTATACTAGGGAGACTATACGGTATTTACACATGTGTGTCTGGTTTATTTCACTTATAAGTATATGTTCAAGTGGCATCCACGTCACTATAAATGCTTCAAACTTATCATTCTTAATAGCTGAGTAATACTCCATTACATAGAAATACCACATCTTTTTTAACCATTCCTCATGGAATGGACATCTTGGTTGTTTCCAAGATTATGGTATCACACATTGCGCTGCTATAAACATAGGTACACATTTATCACTATGATACAATGTTTTTGAATCCTTTGGGAAAATTCCCAGTAGGGGGATAGCCGGCTTGAATGGGATTTCTAGTCTTACTCTCTTGAGGAGTCTCCACACTGACCTCCACAATGGTTGTACCAGTCTACATTCCCGCTAACAGTACAGAAGTGTTCCCTTTTCTCCACAACCACTCCAACATCTGTTGCTGGTAGATTTCCTATTGATAGCCATTTCTTCTGGAGTGAGATGGTATCTCAGTGTTGTTTTTATTTGCATTTCATGAATAACTAGCAATGTGGAGCATTTTTTCATATATTTATTTGCTTCTTTAATTTCGTCCGCCGAGAAGTGTGTATTCATCTCAGATGCCCATTTCTGAATTGGGTCTTTAAATTTGAGGGGTCTGTTATATCTTAGTTCTTTATATATTCTAGAGAGTAGTCCTCTGTCTGCTTATTAGTTAGGATTTTATTAAAGTTTGTGGGTTGTCATTTCACTCTGTTGACAATTTCTTTTGACATGCAGAAGCTCCTTAAGAAGAGTTGATCCCAGTTGTTGATTCTTTCAAGTGCTTCCCGTGCGAATATATGTTTGTTCATAAACTGTTTACCTACCCCTATGTCTTCAAGAGCTCCTCCTACTTTCTCTTTCAGGAGATTGAGTGTTTCTGTATTTATGTTTAGATCTTTAGTCCATTTTGACTTTAACTTAGTATATGGTGATAGAGCTGGGTCAAGTTTTAGTTTTCAGCATGTAGAAAGCCATGTTTTCCAGCACCATTTGTTAAAGAGACTGCGTTTCTTGCAGTGAGCTTGTATAGCCCCTTTGTCAAAGATAAGATGGCTGAGTATTTTCGTAGATGCCTCTGCGTCTTCTAATCTATTCCACTGATCCTCAGGGCTATTTTGTTGCCAATACCATGTTGATTTTATTACAGTGGCTTTATATTATAATTTCAAATCATTAATTTGATGCCTCATACCTTGTGTTTATAGCCCAAGATTGCCTTTGCTATTCCAGGTCGTTTATGGTTCCAAACAAATTTTAGGATTGAGTTCTCTATGTCTGGGAGGTATGTTAGTGGCAGTTGGAAAGGGATTGCATTAAATCTGTACAGTAATTTTGGGAGCATGGCCATCGGCACAATGTTGATTGTTCCTATCCAGGAGCATGGAATATCTTTCCATTTTCTGAAATCCTCTATAATCTCTTTTCTTAGGGTGTTGTAATTTTCTGTGAAAAAATCTTTGACTTCGTTGGTTAAGTGAATCCCAAGGTATTTCTCTTTCTGTGGTGCTATTGTAAAAGTTATTATTTCTATTGTTTCCCTTTCAGTGTGCTTGTTATCTGTGTAGAAGAATGCTATTGACTTTTGAGTATTGATTTTGTATTCTGCTATGCTACTGAATTTCGCTATCAGTTCTCATTTTTTTGGTGGTATTTTTGGGGTCTTCCAAGTAAAGTATCATGTCGTCTGAAATAATGATAATTTAACTTCCTCTTTACCTATTCTTATTCCCAGTATTTCTTCCTCTTTTCTAATGGCCGTTGCTAAGGATTCCAAAACTATATTGAATAGGAGGGGCGATAGAGGATATCCTTGTCTTATACCTGATTTAAGAGTAAAAGATTTCAGTTTTTCCCCACTTAGGATTATATGAGCTTTTTGGGTGTCATAGGTGGCTTTTATCAAGTTAAGATAGAGTCCATCTATTCCAATTTTCTGTAGGACCTTGAACATGAATAAGTGTTGGACTTTGTCAAAGGCTTTCTCTGCATCAATTGAGAAGATCATGTGGTTTTCAGATTTCAGTATTTGTATAGCACTGACCCTTGACCTTTGATGTAGAGCTTTGGTGCAGCTTTAATCTTAGCTTGTTTTGAGATTCGGGTGCCAGTCTATTGAGTTTGAGATGTTCCAGGTATGCCTATCCTGGATCTAGCTGTTGTGTTTTGTTCCTTTTTTGCTGTAGCTCCTTTGGTTCCCCTATGTTGATTCCCTGTTCAGGCAAGCACGAACTGAACTGGGATGTAGAGCATGTAATGAAGCTTCTCCATCTTAGCTGGCCTTGAGGAGAGGATCCAGAATCTTACCGGGTTCAGCCCTCCTGTGTCAGACAGGTCGTTCCCCAGGTTGGCAGCCCTGGGATTTGGTGGGTCTTCTGGGCTCACAAAATGATAGTGGATGGTCTTATTCACTGATTAGACTGTACTGAGTCGGCCATCCTGTGCTGGGTCCGGGTCTACAGGCCATAACCTGAGAAGGCTGGGAAAGTTCCCTCTGTTACAGCGGGCCTGGAGCCCTCAGTCACAGGCCAGCCTGTGCTGGGTGTTGGTCTGTGGTTATGGACCGAGGATTGCTGAGAAATGTCCCTCCAGCATGGCAGGCTTGAAGTTCTCACTCCAGGCCAAGCTGCACTGGGTCTGGGGCACACTCTCACTGATCTCTGAAGCCTGGTGAGTTCTGCAAATTCCCACTCACTGGGCGAGCTTGGGGCAGGTTCCAGGAGGCTGCTGGAGTCAGCCGCTGTCTCAGGCCAGTGTATGGCTGGGCAGTGTGGACAGGATCGCGTAGGCTGCTGGCATGGGTCCCGCTGTCTCTGGCTGATCTCTGGGGCTGTTCAGGCATGGGCAGGATAAAGGAGGATGCAATAAAAGCATTTTGAAAATGAAAACCCCAACCTACCAGTATACATTGTAAGTATGAAATAAGTTTGTGTGTTTAATAATGCAAAGAAGGTAATAAGAATTATGAAAATATTTTGAGTAGTTTGTTGTATAATTCAGGAGGTATAACTTAAAATTATATATTAATTACACACTTTAAAAATTATGTGCTATGTAGTATGTATATATGTGTGTTTAATTGCTATAAAGAGGTGTGACATTTGGTGCTGTGGAGATGGCTCAGTAGAATAAGCACTTTCCTCGCAAGTGCAAGGGCCTGAGTTGAATATCTGGTTCTGCCAAACAAAATAAAACAAAAAAAAGAGGTGAGACATTAAAAAAGCATCATCAATACACCCAACTGCATTCTATTTATCTTCTCTAGATTTAACATTTCATTATCAAAGCTCTATTTGTCTTTTATTTGTTCTCATTATAATAATAGTTATAGCTGAATTTATTGAATTTTATAGAATTTATGAATGAATATCCATGGGAAAAATTATATATATATATATATATACATATATATATATATATATATATGTCCCCCTTTGCACAAAGTATGAATTAAAGCATAAATTTGCTGAGGAATTAATAAAATGATTAATAAATAAATTGATATTAATTTATTAATAATAATAAATAATAAATTATAAGCTACTTTCTTTTTCTTCTTGGAGGAATCAGGTATTGAACTCAGGCCCTTGTGCTTGCCAGGCAAGCACTTATTTTGCTGAGCCATCTTCCTGGCCCCTATAAGCTACTTTCTAAGAAGAAAAATGATAGAGTGAGTCCAAAAGTGTGTAGGCATATTTGTAAAAAACCAAATCTATATGTGCATTTTAAATTTTATTACTGAATATTTCTATATTTTGAGTACAGCTGAAAAGAAGTTACTGAAGAGTTAAGATTTTAAATGCCAAATATATAAAACAAAGATTTAAAATTATTAAAATCCGTAATGTTACTTAATATAGTAAATTTTGTATTAATATATAGTAGTTTTGCTTTTTTTAGTTTAACCACTTATAAAAATATAAACGGGCCGGGCGTGGTGGCGCATGCCTGTAATCCCAGCACTGGGGAGGCTGAGGCAGGAGGATTGTTGTGGGTTCGAGACCAGCCTGAGCTACAAAGTGAGTTTAAGGCCAGCCTGCACTGCATAGTGAGACCCTGTCTCAAGAAGACAAAAAAAAAAAAAAAAAAAAAAAAAAAAAAAAAAAAAAAAATATATATATATATATATATATATATATATATATAAACAGATGTTTGGGAAAAATGTTTCCACAAAAAAAAAATCTTTACATACGTGGACAATTTTGCCAAGGGAAACTTTTAAAGTTGTCTTCACTTTGCACAGTTTTGATTAAATTTTTGTGGAATTATTAAATGTTGCAGACGTTTAAACATTGTTTTCTAGTGACTAACAGTGGTCTAAATAAAGTAAAAGGCACCATGATTTTATTTTCCTTTTGTGTATTAAAATTTTTAGAATGTTTAAAAGAAATTACTTGTTTTCCCATTTTACAATCAGTCTGAGCCATTTTTCTCTCCCAACACACTATCTGAATCCCAAAATTAAAAGTAGAATTTTCTAATAGTTTCAATTTTTTGAAAGTTTAACAACACATGCACCTGAGGATTCTAATACTATTTAGTTAAACATTGTTGATTAGACTAAATAGTATTTATTGGATCAAAATACTATTTTTATTTAATTTGCTTTTTAAAATCTGTATAAAAGTTTCTTAGATATATAGTGATAAGCCTGAGATAAAAATATAGCAAAAAAGCCTCCTCTCTGAAAACTCTGGAGTGAATTAATGCAAATAAATATCATGCTTCAGCATCGCGCCAGCGCCCGCCCAGCCCCAGAGACCGGCCAGAGAGAGCTCAGCCGACTCCACCATCCTCCTCCATCCTGCCCGCATCCGCCCAACCCTAGAGACTTCCCAAGACAGCGAGACCCAAGGCCTGAGACAGCGGCTGACTCCAGCGGCCTCCTAGATCCCACCCCATGCTCTTGCAGCAAGTGGGAATTTGCACTACTCACCAGGCTTCCCAGATCAGTGAGAATGTGGTGAGTTTGAGGGAGAGCCATTGGCTCCTTCCCATGCGCACTACGCGGATCCCTGCCCCCAATCTCTCCAAGCCAGTGACTGGCCTGAAACCTCAGGACCCACTCACCAACACCTGCGCGGATCCCCTGCCTTAAGCCCACTGAGCGAGTGGGAATTTCCCCGACTCTCTGAGCAGCAAAGTTCAGTGAGTGTTTACTCCAGGCCCGGCATGCCTGAGAGACATTTCCCAGGAATTCCCTGCCCCCCCCCCCCCGCTTCTATGGCCCGGTGAGAGCTCCAGGCACAACGAGCCAGAGAAACATTTCCAAGTGATTACCCTTCCCACGGCACAGCCCAAGACCCAGCGCCGGACGGCCTGGAGTGAGAACTCCAAGCCTGCCACACCGGAGGGACATTTCTCAGATATCCTCGGTCCCACGGCACGGGCCGAAACCCAGCACAGCCTGGCCTGTGAGTGAGGGCTCCAGGCCCGCTGCACCAGAGGGACCTTTCCCACCCTTCTCAGGTTACGGCCTGTAGACCCAGACCCAGCACAGGATGGCCGACCCAGTATAGCCTACTCAGTGAATAAGATCATCCAGTATCATTTTGTGAGCCCAGAAGAGCCACCAAAGCCCAGGCCCTCCCACCTGAGAAATGACCTGCCTAACACAGGAGGGCTGACCCCAGGAACCAACAGAGGGGAACCAAAGGAGCCACAGCAAAAAAGGAACTGAACACAACAGCTAGATCCAGGATAGGCATACCTGGAACATCTCAAACTTAATAGACTGGCACCTGAATCTCAAACAAGCTAAGGTTATAGCTACACCAAATCTCTACACCAAAGGCCAAGGGTCAGTGCTATACAAAATGACAAAGAGAAGGGGAAAAATGGAATCCCAGACCTCAAGTC
Source organism: Ctenomys sociabilis (assembly GCA_004027165.1). Taxonomy (NCBI): domain Eukaryota; kingdom Metazoa; phylum Chordata; class Mammalia; order Rodentia; family Ctenomyidae; genus Ctenomys; species Ctenomys sociabilis. The sequence goes on from PVKA01006972.1 coordinate 32,282, forward strand.
CATCAGGAAGGGCAGAGGACACTAGCTCAGCTGCAATGAATGAATTAACAGATACAGCAGCAGAGGAACAACAGCAGAAAGCTATAGAGAAAATAAAACGAGAAGTAATTCCCCAAATTAAAAAAGAAATACCTGAATACATAGTATCTGAAATAAAGAATGAATTCCAGAAACATTGGGTGGAAAAACTATGCTCACCCAGAACAAGTGCAGAGAGCACTATTCGAGCTGATATATATGAATTAACAGCATCTGAAGCAAAGAAACAACAGCAGAAAGATCATGAGGAACTCAAAGCAGAAATAAGTTCTGAAATCAAAAAAGAAATTTTGAAGACTTAGCATCTGAAATACCGAAAAAAGTCCAGAAATATGCAGAGGAAATCCAACTTGGAAAAAACACAGCAGAAAAATAATTAATAACTACCTGTAAAGAAGACATGGATAAAAAAAATTGAGGAGATCAGAAATATGATGGATTCCTTGAATGAGCAATACAGAAATCAAATAGAACACACGAAACACAGTCAAAGAGATATAGAAGAACTAAAAGTATCAATCACGTGTCTACAAAACCATCTGAGTGAAAGCGAAGACAGAGTTTCAGATCTTGAAGATGCTGGAGCAGCTAGTGAAAAGGTGAGAAAGGATCTCTTAAAAACAATGAGAATGCAGGAAGAAATAATCCATCACCTGCAAGATGACGCCAGGATGAACAGAGTGAGAATAATTGATATCAACGAGAAGGAAGGAGTCAATACAAATGACATAAAAGAATTTGGGGAGAAATAATCCCAGAAAACCTCCCAAATATGAATAAACAATCCAACATTCAGGTCACTGAAGCATACAGAACACCAAATAACCTCAACCCTAGAAGAAACACACCAAGACATCTAATGGTTAAGATCCCAGGAATAAAACACAAAAAAAAATATACTGAAAGCTGTGAGAGAGAAGAAGGAGCTCACATTCAAGGAAAACCCATCAGAATTACATCCGACTTCTCTACACAAACAATGAAGGCAAGGAGAGCATGGAGCAGAGTTCTTCAAGTCCTACACGAAAACAAATTCCAGCCCAGACTACTATACCCTGCAAAACTCTCTTTCAAGTTTGATGGAGAAGTGAAATACTTCCATGACAAAGAACAACAAAACAATTTCATGATGACAAAGACATCCCTTCACATGCTGCTGAAAGATGTTCGAGAGAGAGACCACAATGACCAGAACTCCATGAATGAAAATGGAAGGAACCGACTAAACAGGACAGTCAATTAAACACAGGTTACAAAGGAGTAAACAACACCAGGTAAATATCATGAGAAACATAAGTCAGCCACATTTCAATTATAACCATCAATGTAAACGGACTCAATTCTCCAATTAAGAGAAATAGACTCGCACAGTGGATTAGGAATCAAAATCCAACAACATGCTGTATAGAAGGAACATACTTAACTCAAAAGAACATTCTAGGCTCAAACTCAAAGAATGGAAAACAATACTGCATGCACCAGCACCTCAGAAAAGAGCAAGAATAGCAATTCTATTCTCAGACAGTCTCAACTTCAAAGCAAGAATGGTCAAAGGACACAAAAAGGGCCACTATACATTGGTCAGGGGAAAAATTCAAGAGCAAGAAGTAACACTCATAAATATCTATGGACCAAACATAGGAGCACCCAACTATGTAAGACAAATCTTACGGGACATGAAAAACTTAATGTCTAAGAACACAATCTTAACAGGAGATCTTAACACACCTTTATCTCAAAAAGATAGGTCAACCAGACAAAATATTAGCAAGGAAGGTACAGAACTGAAACAGAGCTTGGAACAAATGGACCTGGTGGTCATGTACAGAGTGATCTACCCAACCACAGCTGAATACACATGTTTTTCAGCTGCACAAGGGTCATTTTCCAAAATAGACCACATAGTAGTCCAGAGGTCATGCCTAAGTATACGCAAGAATATAGAAATTATCCCATGCAAGCCGGGCGTGGTGGCGCATGCCTGTAATCCCAGCACTAGGGAGGCTGAGGCAGGAGGATTGTTGTGAGTTCGAGACCAGCCTGAGCTACAAAGTGAGCTTAAGGCCAGCCTGAACTGCACAGTGAGACCCTGTCTCAAAAAAGATAAAAAAAAAAAAAAAAAAAAAAAAAAAAAAAAAAAAAAAAAAAAAAAAAAAAAAAAAAAAAAAAAAAAAAAAAAAAGAAATTATCCCATGCAAACTATCTGACCACAATGCAATGAAATTGGAAATAAATGACAAAAGAAAGAGGAAAAACCCACTAAGTTCATGGAAACTAAGCAATACCCTACTCAGCAATCAATGTGTTGCAGAAGAAATTCAACAAGAAATTCAACAATATCTACAATTCAATGAAAATTCAACTACTACTTACCAGAATTTATGGGTGCAATGAAAGCAGTTCTTAGAGGGAAAATCATAGCTCTGAAGTCACACATTAGGAAAACAGAAGGGGAACAAACTAGCACCTTAATTTTGCACCTCAGACAACTAGAAAAAAAGAGCAAACAAAACCCAGAGCACAAAGATCGGAAGAAATCATAAAGATTAGAGCAGAAATTCATTCAGTTGAGATGAAGAGAACAGTTCAAAGAATGCACAAATCAAAAAGTTGGTTCTTTGAAAAATAAATAAAGTTGATAAGCCTCTTGCCAACCTCATCAGAAAGAGGCAAAAGAAAATTCCATACAAGTGATAAGGAATGAAAATGTTGAAATCACCACAGACCCAGGCGAAATTCAAAAGATTATCAATAGTTACATCGACAATCTTTACGCTCACAGAATAGAAGACAGATAAGAAATGGACAGATTCCTAGAGAGGTACAAAGTATCAAAACTGAGTCAAGAAGATGTAACAACTCTCAATAAGCCAATAACTCCAAGGAAATACGAAACATAATGAAAAGTCTACCAACAAAGAAATTCCAGGTCCTGGTGGATTCACAGCTGAATTCTACAAGAAATTTATAGAAGGTGAAATCCCCACACTCCACAAACTCTTCCATGAAGTTGAAAAGGAAACAGTACTGCAGCGAAGTATAATACTGATTCCACGTCCAGGGAAAGACACAACTAAAATGGAGAACTACAGGCCAATCTCCCTCAGGAACATAGATGCAAAAATACTCAACAAAATCCTGGCAAATAGAATACAGCAAATAATCAAGAAGATCATACACCATGACCAGGTAGGATTCATCCAGGGAAGCAAGGATGATTCAATATTTGAAAATCAATAATTGTAATACACTGTATTGTTAGACTGAAATCTAAAACCCACATGATCATCTCAATTGATGCAGAGAAAGCCTTTGACAAAGTCCAACACTCATTCATGTTCAAGGTCCTACAGAAAATTGGAATAAATGGACTCTATCTTAACTTGATAAAAGCCATCTATGACAACCAAAAAGCTCATATAATCTTAAATGGGGAAAAAATGAAATCTTTTACTCTTAATCAGGTACAAGACAAGGATGTCCTCTATCATCCTTCCTATTCAATATAGTCTTGGAATCCTTAGCAAGAGCCATTATAAAAGAGGGAGAAATATAGGGAATAAGAATATGTAAAGAAGAAGTTAAATTATCACTATTTGCAGACGACATGATACTTACTTGGAAGACCCCAAAAATTCCACCAAAAAACTACGAGAACTGATAGAGAAATTCAGCAGCATAGCAAGATACAAAATCAATACTCAAAAGTCAATAGCATTCCTCTACACAGATAACAAGCACACTGAAAGGGAAACAATAGAAACAATAACTTTTACAGTAGCACCTCGGAAAATGAAATACCTTGGGATACTCTTAACCAAGGAAGTCAAAGATCTTTTCATGGAAAATTACAACATCCTAAGAAAAGAGATTATAGAGAATTTCAGAAAATGGAAAGATATTCCATGCTCCTGGATGGGAAGAACCAACATCGTGAAGATGGCCATACTCCCAACATTGCTATACAGATTTAATGCAATCCCTTTCAAACTGCCACCAACATACCTCTCAGATATAGATAAATCAATCATAAAATTTATTTGGAACCATAAATGACCTAGAATACCAAAGATAATCTTGGCCGAAAAAGACAACGCTGGAGGCAGCACATTTCCTGATTTTAAATTATACTATAAAGCCACTGTGATAAAATCAACATGGCTTTGGCAACAAAATAGCCCTGAGGATCAGTGGAATAGATTAGAAGACACAGAGGCATCTACGAAAACACTCAGCCATCTTATCTTTGACAAAGGCACTAAACAAGCTCATTTGAAGAAATATAGCCTCTTTAACAAATGGTGCTGCAAAACTCGGCTTTCTACATGCTGAAAACTAAAACTTGACCCTGCTCTATCACCATGCACTAAGTTAAAGTCAAAATGGACTAAATATCTAAACATAAATACAGAAACAATCTCCTGAAAGAGAAATTAGGAGGAACTCTTGAAAACATAGGGGTAGGTAAACAGTTTATGAACAAACATATATTCGCACGGGAAGCACTTGAAAGAATCAACAACTGGGATCAACTCTTCTTAAGGAGCTTCTGCATGTCAAAAGAAATTGTCAACAGAGTGAAATGACAACCCACAAACTTTGAAAAAAATCCTAACTAATAAGCAATCAGACAGAGGACTACTCTCTAGAATATATAAAAAAACTAACATATAACAGGGCCCTCAAATTTGAAGACCCAATTCAGAAATGGGCATCTGAGATGAATACACACTTCTTAGAGGACGAAATTAAGGAAGCGAATAAATATATGAAAAAATGCTCCACATCGCTAGCCATTCGTGAAATGCAAATAAAAACAACACTGAGATACCATCTCACTCCAGAAAGAATGGCTATCATAAGGAAATCAACCAACAACAGATGTTGGAGAAGTTGTGGGGAAAAGGGCACACTTCTCCACTGCTGATGGGAATGTAGACTGGTACAACCATTGTGGAGGTCAGTGTGGAGACGCCTCCAAAGATTAGGACTAGAAATCCCATTCAAGCCAGCTATCCCCCTACTGGGAATTTTCCCAAAGGATATGGATACATTGTATCATAGAGATATATGTGTCCCTATGTTTACAGCAGCGCCATGTGTGATAGCAAAATCTTTGAAAAAACCAAGATTTCCATCACGTGAGAAATGTTTGAAAAAAATGTGGTATTTCTATATAATGGAGTATTACTCAGCTATTAAGAATGATAAGCTTGAAGCATTTGTACTGAAGTGGTTGCCACTTGAACATATACTCGGAAGTGAAATGAACCAGACACACACGTGTAAATATCGTATAGTCTCCCTTCTACAAGAAGTGAAAGGCAGAAATACAAATGCAATCGTACAAGTAAAATCAATTGAGTCAGATAAGGTAAAGTGAATGGCATATGCTGCAGGACACTAATCAGCTTTTCTTCTGGATCGTTAACAACCTTATTTCACGGATCAAAGTTGGAGAAATAGAAGAGCTACAAGGCCAGCCAACATTTTAACCCTAGCCTTTCAAGGTCAGCAAAGACTCAGGACATAGCTGAGCCTGTACTGCAACATCATGAAACGCTGTTGACCTCCAAATTTTCTGAACAAGGACATTATGGAGCCATAGAAGATAGAGATCGAAGTTCTATAGTGTGCCTGGGGACAGTCACATGGAGATAAAACTTTCTCTCATGCTCTCACAGAGAGCAAACTGGTCAAGCATTGGCCGTGACTCATCCACATGGATGACACAGACAAAGGAACTACAAAATAATATACAGGACTACAAGATAAACCCTAAGAGGACTTCACTGACCACATAGGAAATATGAAGTTCATGTGTTGATATATAAGTCTTGATCTATCTAGGTCTTATCCATCCAGCAGAAAAGTATGAAAATGAAGTATACATCATGGGGCCATAATATTAAGCTGAGCTGTAAATGGCTATGGTCGACAATTTCTTTGAATAACTCACTATCATTGTAAAATGCTGGACTGTGTTGGATTGTGGTGTCGATTTCAAGCACCTAAGTTAGTTGAATGACAATGGAGTGCCCACCTTTGATAGGTGTAGACAAAGGAAGGGATGTAGAAAGAAAAAATCATGATGTGTCTGTAGACAGTACAGTTGGGATAGATAACTCTGTGCTTCTACATAATTCTATGAGAGGCAAGATATGCACTAATGGTGGTTGGATAGGATGTTATGTCAGCTTCCTGTACTATGGTCATCCACTAGGAAAATAATTATTGAATTTTTTATATAATTCAGGTATAAAAAGTAAGTAAGCAGCTACACTATTAATTCACTGATAAGAGATATCTGCTAAAATGATATCTGTAAATATAATATCATGTATGCACCTTGTATAATACCAAAACATTATGAAAACTGTTTGCAATGTATGAATATATTGAATCTGTATTGTTAAGGTGTCTTGAAACTGTCTGATTGACATCTGTGGTTCAATAAAATAAAATAAATAAATGAATAAATAAATAAATATCATGCTTCAAAAGAAAATACGATGCTATTTTTAAATGAGTGTCATTTTATTTATTTGTTTTTGTTAAATACGTTTACTAGTACTTTTTAAATATACACAATTATCACTTGCCTGACATCTTAATTCTTCATTTTACTTCATTCACATATCCCCCTTTCATCCTTCTTCCGCTCCTCATTAAAAGCTTTGTTTCCATTTCTTCTTCTTTTCTTTCCCTTCCTTCCTTTCTCCCTCTCTCCTTTGCTAGCTCCCTCCCTAACTGAGCATTTTCTACCTATTTCATAATACCTAGAATATATTTTGATTCTTCTTTTCACTTTTGTTTTCTCACACCAGAGGGGGAATAGCAATATTTACAAGTGTGCTAGACTTATTTTACCTAAGAGTAGGGTTTTGAGGTGTATCCATTTACCTATAATCCCAAAGTCATACTACCAAGATCATTCTGGAATTGCTGTGCCGGAGCTGCCGTAGCTGAGTCTGGATCTGAGAAGTGCACTCCCGGACCCCCGACCCACATGCGTTTCCAGTTCCTTTTGGTTTGAAGTCCTAGGTGGCCAGTGTCAAGGATCAGCTGATTGTGAATCTCCTTAAGGAGGAACAGGTGCCCCAGAATAATAAGATCATGGTTGTCTGGGTTGGTGCTGTTGGCATGGCCTGTGCCATTAGTATCTTAGCAGACAGGACTTGGCAGATGGACTTGCTCTTGTTGACGTCAGGGAAGACAAACTGAAGGGAGAGATGATGGATCTCCAACACTGCAGCCTTTTCCTTAGGACACCAAAAATTGTCTCTGGCAAAGACTATAATGTGCCGCAAACTCCAAGCTGGTTGTTATCACCACTGGAGCACATCAGCAAGAGGGAGAGAACCATCGTAATTGGGTGCAGTGTAATGTGAACATCTTCAAGTTCATCATTCCTAATGTTATAAAATATAGTCCCAATTACAAGCAACTTGTTGTGTCCAACCTAGTGGATTTTTTTTCTTTCAGAAATTGGGATTGAACTCAGGCCCTTACACTTGCCAGGGAAGTGCTTATTCCGCTGAGCCATCTCCCCAGCCTAGTGGCTGTCTTAACTTATGTGGCTTGGAGGATAAACAGTTTTCACAAGAACCATGTTATAGGCAGTGGCTGCAACCTGGATTCAGCCGGGTTCCGCTACCTGATGGGGGAAAGGCTGGGTGTGTATCCACTGAACTTCATGGCTGGATCCTCGGGGAGCATAGAGACTCCAATGTCCCTGTGTGGACTGGCATAAATGTTGGTGATGTCTTCCTGACGAATTTGCACGCTGAGTTAGGAACTGATGGGGATAAGGAGCATTGGAAAGAGGTTCACAAGCAGGTGGTTGACAGCGCTTATGAAGGGGATCAAACTACAGGGCCACACATCCTGGGCCATTGGACTGTCGGTGGAAGATTTGGCAGACAGTATAATGAGGAATCTTAGGAGAGTGCGTCCAATTTCTACCATGATTAAGGTGGATCTTTGGAATCAAGGACAGTGTCTTCCTTAGTATCCCTTATGTCCCAGGACAGAATGGGATCTCTGATGTTGTGAAGGTGACTCTGACTTCTGAGGAAGAGGCGTGTTGGAAAAAGAGTGTAGATAGTGAGGTCAATCCAGAAGGAGCTGCAGTTTTAAAGTCTTCCAGCATCACCACATCACTGTCTAAGCTACAGGGGGATTTAGTTGGAGTTGTGCCAGTTGTTCTTTTATCTGACGTATGATTGAAGCAGCATTATTAAGATGACCTGGAGAAAACATCAGTTTTGGAAAGTTCAAAGTACAAATGGTTCTCAAAACCCCACAGCTCTGTCCTGATGCCGGATGCTGCTGCACTTTAGTCCTGGTTAGTAGGAAGTAGCTCAGCACTTCTGAGACACCTCGCAGCACAGGATCCAGTTACTCTTCAAACAGATGTGTGTTACTCTGTTACACAGATATGTTGAGAATGGGACAGGAATCATCCAAGATGTTTCAGAAAGTAAGGAAGAGCTAAGAAAAGTATAAATAATAATAATTATAATTATGATAAAGATAATGGGATGAGTCCACAGAATTCTGGATTTTCTAAGACATCCAAGCTAGAACAATTCAAGGAAAACTGCCCAAGCTATCTCTATTTTGATGCCATATTCAGAATGTTTTCATCACTACTTCCAACAGATTTAATACAAGACATAGAAATTTGCAAGAATATTGACAATGTCTGTCCAGAGAGGCTAATGTAGAAGAGGCTAATGAAAGAGATCTGTGTAGAGGTTACAGATTCAAAGAATCCAACCAGAGGCCTGGAGTCCATGGCACTGCCCCCTGAATGTCCGTATCAGAAGGCTGAGGAAGTGGCAGTGGTCGGTAGCAGAAAGCACAAGTGCTGGTTCTGGGGGCCAAGAAAACCTGAGAGCCAGCAGGCAGAGAGATGGGCACTGGAAGCTAAAGAATCCATGCAGAAAGGCAAGAGAGATGTCTAAAGCAAGAGCAAAGACCAGAGCTCACCAAAGAGAACAGCAGCTGTCTGTGTGGATGAGGAGCTGAGAGCTCAGCTGAAGAGAAGAACCAAAGGTCCTCCAAAGATGAGCAGTGCGAAAGGAGCTCTTCCAAGGACAATGAGCTGAGCTCCTTCCTTTAGATTCTTCTGCTATAGGTTCAGACCATGCACCTTCTTCAGCAGGTCTTCTAGTCTAGAATCATAATGACTCAATTCAGCTGGGCCTTCTCATGCCTGTTGGCTGTTAATCAGTTAACCACCATGCCAACCTTGCTACAGTTTGAGTCTCACTATGTATTGGACAATGTGTGGGATGGCAAGGCAGATTTTTCAGAAATGGGAGGGAAAAGATGCAAAAGGAGACTGACAGACTCTTGGTTTTAATGTCAGCTCCCTCTGGTAGGCTAGGGCCTGCCTGCACGGTCTGAGCTCCTTCCTGTGCTAAGGCAGGTAGGCCTGTACTTTACTGCAACACCTGCAAATGCCAGAACAGCACAAGAAGAATTCAGGGGATTCTTACAGCTACAGTGCTGAGAATCAAAGCCTGGACTCAGAGACCTCATAAAATATAGGTAAATAAGTTGTTAAAATAAATAAATAGAGCAACTTTTATGTTTAATGATTATAAGGACCTTTAAAAAAATTCCCTTGCCGAGGAGTATAATTTCCCTCTCTTTGAATATGGCAAAAAGGTAAACTTTCTTTTAAAGAGTCTGCTGTGGTAAAGAAGCAAAATAGACTTAATAAGAATCCTACATTACCTTGTCTATTTGATAAAGATTAATGTATATTAATATATAGATATTCAGTGTGGTTAATATCTAAGTTTAGCCTACACACACACACACACACACACACACACACACACACACAACACATACACATGTGGAATGCACATTTCCATCTCTGTTTTAGAGTTCTGAGTCTATTAACATTAAGAAAGGCTTGCAAATGTCTTTGCTCTATAGGATCCAAACAATTAGGCTGCTGATATTATTCAAACCTTATAAAATGACTTAGTTTTCATTTCTTAAATTTTTAGAATAATTGAAAAAATAACCTGAATCTACATTTTTTTCTTCAGAAAAGTATTTAAATGGCAGGAGTATTTTTAATTGCTAGAGAGATATTCACTGCAGAGGATGGTGTACTATGACATCTACTGTCCTCCACGAAGAGAAGAGCTCCCATTGCCACCCACCCAGTGTACTTCTAACCCTGATTTCTTTGCCCTCTTTGATGCTGCCCTCCTGTGGAGGAGCTGTCTCACAAGAACTTCAGTTCCCACCCCAAGTGCAGCCTGCGTGCAGTGCCTATGAGGTGACTGATACAGCTGTCCCAATTCATCTCCATAGATGGTGCCATCTTTGCTCACTCCTGTTACTACACTGTACTCTGCCATCTCCTGGTCAATTTTGATTTCTTTTCTTCCAGAACATATTGTTATTCTGAGACAACTGGAACAATGGTTTCACTTATGATTATCTTAATCTTATTTCTAAGAAAACCAAACTCCTAACTATTACTACACAAGTTGTCTGAAGAAGTAGATATGAGGGTGAGATTCAGGTTCTCATCTGTGGGGTAAGTGCTACGTCACTGGTGGAAGTGAGTCATGCACAGCCCCTGGAGTGAAAATTGCACGCAATTCTTGAAGTCTCAAAGGTTGGAATATGAAGAAATGGAGTAGCAAATACATTTATGATGGGGTTTAGAAATAGAAATGCAATTCTATATTCCTTTTTGTGTGTGTCGGGGAGGATTTCCAGGGATTAAACTCAGTCCCTTGCACTCGCCAGGCTGGAACAAGGCAAGTGTAATTACAAGCAAAGAGAATAATATGGCTGCTTCTGCTAAGGAACTACTGTTCTAGAGAAGAAAAAAATTATAGTCTGAGATTGTTTAGTCATCAGGCAAAACTAAATTTAAAAACCAGAGGGCTTTCATGGTAATGCATAAGAGTGCATCATTTTCTGCAGTCAAAGTGTAGAGAAAACTGAGGAAAAGTGCTAAAATTAAATTGCAAGAATATCTATAGGAATATGAAATTTGAACTGATATAGGATAACTATGATGTATACAGGAAATGCCTAGAAAGAAAGGAAGTCATAATACATGGAAAAAAATACATAAGGGGGCCAGTCAAGTAGCTCAGTGTATTAAGGCACCTGAAAACAGGCACAGAGGCCCAGGGTTTGATCCCTGGGCCTGCTGTGCTGGCCCTGTCCCTGGGGCATGCTGAGATGGCAATTGAAACTGGGTGTGGTAGTGCACACCTGCAATTCAAGCTCTTGGGAGGCTGTAAACAGGCAGATCACCATAAATCTAATCTAGTAGTGAGACCCTGAGTACCCTGTAGACCCTTCCCTAAAAGACAAAAAAGAAAAAAAAAAGATAAATACTTAAGATGATACAATGGAAGAGACTAACTGTTTATAATGCACAGCATCATTTGTGCCTAAGAAGGGATGTGGGAAACCATTGGTTTAAAGTAATGTAGAAGCACCTCTCCTGCTACAACAGACATACACTTTGTTAATGTGTCCCTTTCTCCCTACCCAAAATATAGGTAAATAAATAGTCCTAAGTCACACCATAGGTCCTGCCAATCAAGTTCTGGCTCTTCACAGACAGGAAACCATATCTACTGTAGGAGTTATAAGCCCCATGGTGCATAAGACAATCTACATGGGACTCAATAATTATACTGCATTGAGGCAAGTGTAAAGTGAAGTTGATCATAGAGAACTTATTGGTAAAGGAGCACATTCATCAGATTCAAAATTTAACAAATTGACAAGGTCCTTGAGGATTATACATCCTATTATAATTCCTTGTAGAAACTTAGTGACAGTGATGGAAAATATTAAGGAAGGAAAACAGAACTATCATCACTGACAGTGAAAGGCATCATAATTCAGAGAGAGACTGTGCATACATTCTGTAAGAGTGAGTGCCTTACAAATAACTGTGATATATGGGAAGTTTGATAGAATACTTGTTTACCAAAGCACAATCAACTGTATTTGAGAGTGACATCTATATCACTTATAGGATAAGGTAGCCCTCTTCTGCAGTCCAGAGCTCATAGTAAGAATTTCATTTATACAATTATTATAGAGCTCAACAGCTGTACTCAAAATCATAGTAGAGGAAAGATCTGGATGAAGTAATCATTACATGCATCAATAAAATAATCCAGTGATCTATCATATTTTGGAGACTATGACTAGAACAATTCAGATAAACAGTAACTAGTTTGTCCAATATTAACCTTCTTTTATATTAAACATCTTCAAATTATTCTGTTTTGTACTTATTAATTTGTTAATTGCATATCCTTATGCATATCTTCCTGTGATTGCCATAAAATTGCAGTATGTATCCCAGCTATATTGCAGTAAATATTTGTAACAGGACATTTCATAACTACTTTCAAATATCAATTTCATGGTGCATTAAGGTTATCTAAAGGAAAAAATTATTAAAAAGTAGAGAAAGAAAAAGGATTGGGGAGACACAGGAAGTGCTGTGTGGAAAGAGATTGAGAGAGAGAGAGGAATTACGTATAAATATTTCATGAGGTTGTAGAGGCTAAGGAGCCACATAATCTGAATCTATATGCTGGAAACACAGGGGAGATCATGATTTAATCCAGCCTGAGTCTGCAGACCTGAGAATTGCTTGTACAAATTCTGGTCTAAGACGACAGCAGAAAATGAAGAATGTCCCACTCAAATATATATTTCTTTGTTAAAAATGCATTTAGTACAGGGTCTACAGAATTTCACTGCACACATCTCACTCATAGTGATCCTCTTGTTTTCGGCCGTCCAAGCACTGGGATTACAGGTGCACACCACCTTGCCCAATCTCAGTTGTGTCTCAGGGCACCAGGGGTGGAGTCGGCACTGGCACACCAGGGTTTGAACTCTGTTCCTGCACCTACCTAAGCAGGCCCTTTAGTCCACTGAGCTATTTGGCTGGCCCTAGTCAAATGTATTTTCAATATATTTTTTTCTCCTTCAATTGAGATGATTGTGTGTGTTTGCTTTGTTACATTATGTGTATTGTGTTGATCAATTTCTCTTTATATTAAATCACAGAAACAGTTTTGGGGCAATTCAATTTGACAAGAAATCTTTTCATGTTCTGTTATGTTAAATTTGCTAATATTTGATTGGAGACTACATATATATTGCTTGTCCAAATGTGTTGTGTGTTTAATATCCATGTATTTATGGACTTCCTTATATTTCTTCTGTTATTGATTATGATTTGATCTCATCGAGATGCAGGAAAAATGTATGTGAAATATATCTCTTTTAATCTATCTATACTTGTGGTGAGTCTAGCATATAATCTGTCCTGAAAATTGTAGAATGTGCATGAGATAAAATATATATTTTGCTCTTGTTGGATGACATGCTCTGCATATATCTCCTGGTTCTAGTTGGTTCAAATCATCTAGATCCTTATGTGGTTGTCTTTGCTCTTATGGAAAATGATGTGGTAAGTCATTCACAATCACTAAAACTAATGCTTTCTTTTCAATTATTTGAAATTAGCATTTATATACTTATATTTGTTGTTATATGTATATGAATTTTTAATTACTACACATGAATTTCTTTATCTGTTGTAACCATCTTTTCTTGAAAGTCAGTCACCCTAGTTCTAATAATTCTAAGAAAAAGAATTTTTAAAATTGAGATGAGATGAAAAACAATAATGTAAATTAAAGAAAATGTTCTAGAGTTATGTGCCATAAACACTACTAGTCATCCAAAATAATGTAAAAATACTACAAAATTTTTAAGTGAAATTTCATTTCACAAAGTATTTACATATACAAATATTTACTGGAAAATCACAAATTTAGTGTCATATCAGTTCAGAGAAGTATGAATAAAAATAAGTTAAACATGACTTTTGAATTTCATACACATAATTCAAAAAATTTATATAAACATGGTCAATGATCAAATAACTTTATTAAATATCATTAGAACTTAGATAATTTGTGAAGTATTCTAAAATATTTTTCTGTGAAATATTTTTAATAGTATTGTGTGGAAATACGGGAATATTATTGTTTAATTTTTAATTGGCAATGTTACTGAATTAAAGCATATAGAATTCAACTCACTATCATAATTTCAAATCTCTCCTATATAAATAATATGGTTAATAAGGACAGAATTGTAGTATCAGTTAAGAGAAATCCCCATTTTATTTTTTGAGAATTTTTTTAGTGTTTAAATTCTTAGTTGATTTTGTAAGAAGTATACAAATTATAATTAAAACAAAAATTTCAAATCATTAAAGAATTTCATTTAACAAAGTAATATGAATTTTACAGTATTTGTTTTAATACATAGTGTTGTATTTCAACCAGTTATTCATATTAACCAGATATATGCATGAAAAATTGAAAGAAAAAAAAAGAACTATGTAAGAAATTAAGAAGAGTAAATTAGAAACAATTGTAAAAAGGAAACGAAACAATGTAAGCATTGTTTGCTCCTTTCCATCAACCAGCAAAAATCCACTGTATAGTTGTCATTCATTTAGAAAAATTATATTCATTTTAAAAAGTTAGCTTTTTATGAGAACACTTGCACAACCATAATTTATTTGTGTGATAAAGACTCTTAGGAATAAGGATCCAGAGAGATGGATCAGTAGAATAAGTGCTTGCCTGGCAAGTGCAAGGGTCTGAGTTCAATCCCCTGTTCTGCCAGAAAAAAAAAAAGAAAAAAAAAGATTTTTAAGAATAGAATAACATTAAATAGCATCAATGTACATGTGTTCTTAAAGTAAGACCTTAAGGTATTTGATATTGTACATCTTCATTGAGTTAACATGTAAAACTGAAAAAGCTGAAAATATGTTGCAAACATACATTTCTTATAGCTAGGCAGTTCTGAGGGCTCTCATATAAGACATTTATGTTGTGCAAATATGCTAATAATTCTTAAAATTGTGAATTCCTGAATATTTTCTTCTAAGACATTTATTCCATTTAATTTCAAGAGAGAAAAATGCAGCTGAAAGCTTTAAGTATATCTCAATTTTAAAATGTTAATGA
This sequence comes from Ctenomys sociabilis, assembly GCA_004027165.1. Taxonomy (NCBI): domain Eukaryota; kingdom Metazoa; phylum Chordata; class Mammalia; order Rodentia; family Ctenomyidae; genus Ctenomys; species Ctenomys sociabilis. Next base: position 47,398 of record PVKA01006972.1, read on the forward strand.
AAATGACTCTGACTGCTTTCATATTGTGCAAGGCATATTTTTAATTTTCTATAGGATGTTATTACTTTATAGTTTTTCATAATAGTTCTTATGTTTTCATGGTGAATTAATTTTAGAAATATACAGATTTGATTGTTATTTCAAGTTTCACTTATGTAAAGGAGGATGAATAGGCCACCTGCCTATAAACATTTAGATATGAAGGTTCTCTCCAACTCATTCTATCCTAAAGCTGAGAAATTATTTTTTTTAATTTATTTTTTATTTTATTGAAGTACAAATATCAATCAGACAGTTTTAAAACACCTTAACAAGACAGATTCTATAAATTAATACATTGCAAACTGTTTTCATAATGTTTTGGTATCGTACAAGGTGCATACATGATATTATACTTACAGACATTATTATAGCAGATGTCTCTTATCAGTAAATTAAGAGTGTAGCTGTTTACTTATCTTATTTTTTATATCTGAATCATCAAAAATTCAATAATTATTTTCCTAATGGATGACCATAGTACTAGAAGCCGACATAATATCCTGCCCAACCACCATTAGTGCAGATCTTGCCTCTCATAGAATTATGTAGAAGCACAGCATTATCTATCCCAACTGTACTGTCTATACACACACATCATGAGTTTTTCTTTCTATATTCCTGCCTTTGTCTACACCTGTCAAAGGTGGGCACTCCATTGTCATTCAACTAACTGAGGTGCTTGAACTCGACAACACAATCCAACACAGTCTAGCATTCCACAACAATAGTGAGTTATTCAAAGAAGTTGTCGACCATAACCATTTCTTTATACAATATACAAGGATAGACACAAGACAAGTATATAGGTAACACGTTAAAATAATTGTATAAAATAGGAAGTGAAAAGTCATAATTTAACTATCATGGTCACTACTCAGAAAAATAAAATTTATAATAGAACATGGTCACAAATAAATTACAATTTACTGAAGAAAGCCTTTTATTTTGTATTTTAGGACAGGTTTTACAGGGCATACAGTATCTCACTGCGTAGATCATACTCGTAGTGATCTTCCTGTTTACAGCTTCCCGAGTGCTGGCATTCTAGGTGGGCACCACCATGCCCAGTCTCAAGGAGCAGGGACAACATGGCAGGCCTGGGGATCAAACTCCCGGCTGCTGCATCTGCCTAAGCAGGCACTTTAATCCACTGAACTATTTGATTGGCCCTTGAAGTAAAGATTTTGATAAATCTTTGAAGGATATGTCAATATTGACTTAAAAATTTAAATTTTGGGGGGCTAGGGAGAGGGCTCACTGGAATAAACACTTCCCTGGCAAGTGCAAGGGCCTGAGTTCAATCCCCACTACCATCAAAAAAAAATGTTTTTTATTGAAATATGTAATACAAAAGAAACTAATATACAATTAATCACAAAGTGGAACCAGATAACACCTTCAATTAAAAAAAAAACAAAACCCGACTTTGAAGGAAACTTAGACAGAACATGGAATAAAATGAAATTTAATAAGATTGTCATTACCTTCATGTCTACATGAATTTAGTCTACATTTGCAATATAATTAGCAATCAAATGGAACACTTTTAAATACTAATCAATTTTAACATCAGCCTTAAATTATAATATAAAATGTAAGATGAGGAAAAGTTGTATACAAATATCCATATGAAGGGTTCAAAATACAATATAAGTCATATTCCTATTACTAAATTCTAGTAAATTACAGTATTAGTTAATCTATTAATAATCTGCTTATAAAGGAAAAAAAGGTAAAGTTTAATTCCTGCTAATAAAGTACACTTTTCCCTAAAATACTGAGGCATTCTTTTAACCACAAAGTTATTTATTTAAGTGTAACCATTCACTGAATCTCTCTCTCTTTCTCTCTGTCTCTCTCTCTTTTGCCTCATAAAGCAAACTGCATCTATTCAGAAGTGGTAATTTCTGATATACTGAGTTCAAGATCCCTGTAATTATTTTCTTTTAAAAGTCTATATATGAAATGATTTAATGTTCTCCCTATAAAAATTTCTACATAGAATATGAATTTTCCATCTGTTCAATATAATGCTTTCATCACTATACTTCAAAACAATGAAAATACACAAATAACCAATACAGAAAAATCTTATTACTTGTTAAACGAACTACTAGAGCTTAAGTTAGGATTGGAATTATTTCTCAAGGGGGAGCAGTCAGACAATTTACATCTAAAGATTTAGATAAAGAAATTATTCATTTTTTAAACTACAATTTATAACAGATTAGATTTATAATGTTAATCCATGCCATCTTTCATGTCATTTGAAAAGAATCTGGGTCAGAATGTCACAGAAATGATATACAAGTACAATTTCTATAAGCTCTACTTGATTTAGCTATGGTGACTTTTACAGGTTTAGAAATCAAGGGCAAGAGGCAAAATTGTAAATTATGCTATGAAGAGTATTCTAACCTTGTCAGTGATATAAAGACTGATAATTAACACATTGCATGTTGTTGTCTTCGTAGTGCTTATTCACAATACAAGATGTAGACATGATATCCTGCCCAAACACTATTATTATAAATCTTCCTTCTCACTGAATTAAGAGGAAGTAGCTGTAATTCTATCCTGTTTCATATATACAGATACAAAATGGTCCTTCATTTGTATCCCTCTTTTTGTTTAGTTTTGTCAGAGATGGGTTTTCCATTGTCATTTAAATATTGTAGGTGCATGAACTCAGCAAAATAATCCAATGTAGTACAGTAGTCCATAATAGTAGTGGGTTATCCATAGGACTGGCACTGTCAGAAGTTGTTGACTTGAGCATTTTATAGCTCAGCATATTAATATGGCTTTACTTTTTATACTTCATTTTTATACTTTTCTGATGGATGATTAAGACCAAAATAAAGCAAGATCTATATTGAAACTGTCCTACTAATTGGTTTTTAAACTGTCTCATTGCTATTTGTTTCTCAATAAAATTAATAAAAAATAAAGACTGATAACTACATAGAAAACAAGAGTTGGTGGGAAAAGTGTAGTCTAAGGGAGATGATTATCTTATCTGATCTTCAGAGGTGGAAATACAATGGGACATAATCACATTACTGTCATGCACTTAATGAAGTGGAAAGATCACTTGAATTTGTTGGACTATCAGTATCAAAAACGCATAAACATTAATTATATGTGAAGTCAAAAGAAAATACTCCCTACAAAATATTACAAAAGTCCTCTGTGTAGAACACTACTGTTACTGATATTCCTTTAGTTAAGTAAATCACATTTATTTTGGCATTTATCAATGTACACTTCAAAGGAAATAGAACATAAAATAATCTTTAAAAGCACTAAAATTTCTGATAAAACCCACATCGATTAAAGCTTCTCTTGTCATATTTAAATGTGAATAATTTCACATTTTCAGTAATAAAGTTGTTATTCATATTCAATGATAAAGTTATAAAGTTTTTAAATACCCGCTCTTTTGTTGTATCCAGGGGAATTAGTCTCAGTTGCTGAGGTTCTGATGATTCTCATGGAATCCAACTCAAACAAGCAACTACAAAAATCTCAAGGTACTCTACTGTACTGAAAATTTACGTGAGCACTGGCATAAACATCTCAAATGATTAACAAGAAAATGTGCTAGCATTAACATACTGTACACTGGTTAAACAGAATTTCTATAACAAAGTAAGACTAGTTTGACATTAAAATTTAAAAGCAGAATTCCTACAGCATGAAAATAGGAAATAAAATATTAAGTGAAAATAAACAGATTGAAATTTTAGTAGAGAACCGATACATTTTCTTCAAGTCATAATGTAAAAGAAAATAAAGGACTTTAGCATATTTCTGAAACAGAATAATAAAACATAAAATACATACAGATACAGACAACTATGAAAATTTTGATGCTGGCCATATGTTTCAAAATTCTTTAGAGTAAGCAAATATTATTGTTTAAATCATGTGATTTCCCCTGCTACCTTTTTATTGCTATTCAATATTAATCTGTAAAACAAATATTTGGATTGTTGGTCTAGCCCTATTCTATATTCAAACATGTTTTGTAGGCATAATAGAGAAATAAAGATGACATATATATCAAAAGTGAACAAGAGAAACAAAAATTTTGATTACACACTGCTGTACATTCAAAATATTGTGTACAGTACCATTGTAGGAATAAAGTCTGTAAAAAAATTGCTTAAACTGCAGATAATGAAAAGAACATCAAATATATGTGTATAATATTTTTAGTAACATAAAGGTGCTTCAATTATTTCAATAAAAATAATATTTAATTATATTTGAATATCTTTAAATCAGGAAATAATGCAGGAATGGACATTGAGGTGAATACTCAATTTGCCAGGTATTGTGTAGGAATGTTGGGGCAATATTAACCACACTGAATTTTATAATTTATTATAATGATGTGAGTCATTATCCATCTCATTAGGAAAATCTGCTGAAATATATTACAAATTAATACAGTACACTATTATCATAACTGTAGTATATGTTTTAATACACAGCTTACTATGTATGTTATTTGACTTATAAGTGTTTTATAATACATAAAATAATTTATATATCAAATATTGGCAAAATATGACAAAATGATTATAAGTGATAAACTTCTAAGTACACAATTTACTATATCTTCTCAATTTTTGCTAATACATTTTCTTCAAAATAATTTCAATAACAAGAAAGAAAGCAACAATTATACACATTAATTATGATGACTTCAGGATTTGGATAACTATAGCAAATAAGTTTTCTTATATATTTATGCATTCTTAAAATAATTTCATAATAAAAATTTTCTCTGCTTTCAGAATCTAACATACAGCTCTCTTTCAGTCAGAATGAAGAGGCATAAAAATAATGCTACATAATATTTCAAACAAACTTTTAATTAAATGTATCAGTACAGTTTAGATAAACATAAAGATCATATTCATCTTAAGAAACTTATAGAAAAAAAGAAAAAATATACATAAATGTATACACAGGATAGGATAGATGTACAGCTACTTTGTCTTAGTTCATTGAGCAGAAAGCCTTATACTAATAATGCTTGGACAAGATGCCATGTGTGCATCTTGTCTTCTGAATGACTACTATGAAGGCAACAATATGCAATGAATTAATCATTGTAACTGCCATATTAACCTGTTTTGAACCTGTTTCTTTGCTATTTCATCTTTTTTCTCGTCAAAATGAATAAAAAATGAATATAATTTATAAAAAAGAAACTTGAACCTGTATATAATATATTTTGATTATTTTCTTTTCTCTCAATCCCATCCCCTCTCTTCAAAGCTTTGCTTCCATTTCAGCTTCATTTATTTTTTCTTTTCTTTCCTTCCCTTTACCCCTCCCCCTCCCTAGTTCTTTTCATTTGAATGATTTCTTCCCATTTCACAATGTCTATGACATATTTTGCACTTTATTAACTCTTAGTTTCTCACACCAGGGAGACAAAACAATCTTTACATGTGTGTCCCATGGTCTCTAGGGGCATCCATTTAGCTAGAAAAGTCTCAAGTTTATCATTTTTTAAATTTTTATTTTAATTATTTGTATTTTAGGGAAGGCTCTACAGGGTATTAAGGGTCTCACTACTAGATTGGACTTGTGGTGATTCTCCTGTTCACAACCTCCCAAGAGCTGGGATTATAGGCATGCACCACCAAGCCCAGTATCAATTGCTATTCTAGCAGGGGAGTGAGACCCACAAGGCAGGCCCAGAGATTGAACCCCTGGGCCCTGTGCCTCTTCAGGTGCTTTAATCCACTGAGCTATTTGGCTGGTGCAAGTTTATCCTTCTTTATGGCAAATTTCTTGTTTTCTCACCACTCTTCATCTCTCTGGACTTCAAATCACCCTTAAAATATATTTTGAAAATTCTCTCACTAATTCTTGTAAGTGATCTCCTGTCATGTTATCTGAATTTCTTTCCTTGTTGGTATAGTAACTTTAGATACATGTTTCTTCACTAAGTTATCTGATTCATAGTCAATAAAATAAATTTCAAACAGAAACAAAGTGAAAATGGCAATCTTTCGATACGTTAAACACATGAATGTAAAAGTGTTTAGGTTACATACTTATCAAAATATATTCAACTCAGAAAACCATTTCATAATCTTCATTATGCAACTTAAATAATTATGAGATGACCACACATCATTTATACCTAAAGTTATATGATACATTTCCAACAAAAATGCATCTGTTTCTTTACTTTGATATTTCAACTAGCCAAAGGCAACTAGATGGCAGCTTGCCTTCATCAATTAGAGAAAGTCCCCAATTATAAGAACTAACTTCATTCTAGGTTATTTGCTGATCATCATTCTGGAATATTTACTGATTTCATTACTTGTTCAGTTAAGTGCCCATCTACTGGACAGAAATACTCAACTGTGATTTTATAAGAATTCATGAAAATTTGGCTTGCAATCTCTAAAATAGAAAATTGTCAACTTGGCTGAATCAGCCCCCACAGTACTCAGTGTGGGGGCCCAGCCCTTCAGGTGTGCAGGGTCCAGGAATTGAGAAAGGCTTGCTGCGACCCTGCCCGGTGTCCTACCGCCCTGCCCCAGTTCCGTGGAGAAGCCCCAATCTTCGGAGCAGCTTGACCTTCGCAGCTGTACCGCTCTGGAGGAGCTCCGATCTTTGCCGTGGAGTGCCCGAATTCGCAGTCAGCACAGAAGGAAGAGAGAGGCTTGATGGACCCCACAGCTGCTGCTCTTGCTTTACTTTGATATTTCAAATAGCCATGTTTTCTGTTGCATGAATTGCTGTTATTTGCCTTGGAGCCAGCGGAGTATGAACTGAACCCTCCAGTAACTGTGAACTAAATAAACTCACAGTTTTCCTTCCTTCATTTTGAGTGTCAGGTATTTGTCCCAACAGTGAGTAATACTATATGTTTTTTATTGATGTCAGGAGCTTTAGAACCTGAATAATGGCAGACTCACAGATAGCATTTGGTAGAGACTGTTTTAAAGTTATTAGAAATGATAATTTTAAGGACAACATTGATGTAGTCATTTAGGATTTGGAAGAGCAGTCTGGTTATTAGGCATGATCTGCTACTTACAAAGACCCCAAAACAGATTCACAGAACATTCCCAAAGCCTTAAGTGTGGACTTCTCACTTGAACTCCAGCGGGTTTGCAGTAGGGTGGTCTACACCTGAGCCTGAGAGTGGGAACCTAGTATTGCTTTCCGGGACCTGTATGTAGAAGTCATCATGGTTTTGCTCAAGATTTGAACAATGTATAAGGGTTCAGATGCCTCGAGGAGTATGCTTTCTTGGCTTTACTCAGCGTGCCCTTTTATATTATTCTTTCTCTTTTATTTCACCAAAGCTAGCTTTGAAAATCCAGTTTCTCCCTCACTCTTCAATTTTACTTTCACAAATAAAATTGGTTGTTACAGGTTGTTCATTTTATTCAACTCTTTGTTCTAGGTGAGTACTTGGAATCTAACTCCAGAGAAGTACAGAAGACTTGAACGTTCAATTGGTGAGCCAGTTTTTAGAAAGTGCTACCCCATAATAGCTTCAGAGAAAAGAATTCCCTGAAAAACTGTACTGAATTGCTCATTAAAAAGGTGTCACAGTACCTCAAAAATACATTGGCTGCCTTCATCTATACCTATGCCAGGACTTTACAACATACAAAGAGACTTCTGGAGGTGTTAAGACCAGACCATTGTTAACAGAAGTCATTGGACCCTGAGCAACTCTGAAGTCCCCAGATAAAGGACTATCTTAATATCCCACAAAACAAGTGAAATCTTAGTGAAGCCAAGTGAGAGAAATAAAGACTTCCTGCAAAAAGAATTGTACTAAGCTGAAAATAAACACAGACTTGATTTTAAAAAACAAAGATAATTCAAGAGGTTTGTCAGGGACCTAAGACATCTCCTGCTCTTCTAAGGAACCTGAGGAACACGGCTGAGAGCCATTTGCACTGTGTGTGTCATGGACTCAGACGTGATGACATCACTGAGAAGCACAGATGTCAGGGGCCAAGTTTCATTATTTAGTACCTGTGGCCCTAGCTTCTTAGCACCATTGAAAAGATTCTCCTTTCTCCACTGAATGTTCTTATTGCCCATCACAAACTATATGACTCTTTTCCAAATGCTTATTTATAAAAGGCCAACGGATAAATAAAAATAATGCATTTAATTATCAAACAAAAGGCAAATTAGAACCACAATGAGCTAGCTTACTAAACTTCACATAAATGACATTTTTTAAAGATTCTTTTTTTATAGGAAGAGAAACATTCCCTTCTGCTGACGTGGAGGTAAAGGTGCACAATCATGAAGAGCAACATAGGATTTCCTCAAAAAATTTAAAACATATCTGCCCCATGATTCAGGAATAATATATATATATATATATATATATATATATATATATATATATATATATATATATATATTTGTAATAGACATGTTACAAAGATAATTGCACTCCTATATTCATTTTAACAATATTTACACTAGTTAAGAAATGGGGAAAAAACTTCTACTGTTCATCAGCTGATGAATGTATAATGAAAATGTTACCTGTAGGCAGTTGAATATTATTTAGATATAAAAAGAATGAAATCCTGTCCCTTGTACATAGATAAAACTGAAGGAATGCCCCTGGCATGACATGCCAGCCCCACCAGGGAGTCACATTGAGACTGGGCATGGTGGTACAAGCCTGTAATCGCAGCACTCGGGAAGCTAAAAACAGGAGAATCACTATGAGTCCAACCTACAAAGGGAGACCCTGTAGACCCTATGCTAAATGCAGAAAAAAATTAAAAAGGAATAAAAAAGGAACTGAAGAAAGATTATTATGTTAAGTGAAATATGAAAAACAAACAGACATCCCAATATATGCGTGGAATCTAAACATGTTGAATGAACACAGGTGGAGAGTAGAATGGAGATTGTAAGAGGCTGGGTCATGGTATGACAGACGGTGAAAGACTCGTCAATAGCTAGTTATCTACAGTTCAGTAGGAAGACAGTATTTGGTGTGCCACTTCGCGGTTGGGTGTCTCCAGATGGTATCTTAGCTACTCTTCTCTCATTGCTGGGACAAATACCTGACAAGCAAAATGAAGGAAGGAAAGGTTTATTTAGCTCACAGTCACTGGAGGTTTCAGTCCATTCACACCTGGCTCCAAGGCAGAGTGGCACAGGGCAGAGAACATCCTTTAATGGTGGCGGCAAAGAGCAAGACAACAAATTATAAGTAGCAGCAGCAATGGCTACCGAGAGCAAGTCTGTCTCTCTGTCTCTCTCATGTTACTTTCAGGCTTCCGCCCCACCCCCAGGCTGGATGCAGCACTCACACCAGCAGTACTCAAACCCAATCTTCCAGTCTTGGATTAATTATAACTCTAGAACTGCTCCTCAATGACTGCATGAGGCTTTGTGGGGGACAATTTCACACAAACCATAACAGATGGCCAATTGGTATTGTATCTTTAAAAAGCTGGAAATAAGGACCTTGAATGTTTTCTCTATAAATGACAAAGATTTGAAGGGACATATTTTAACCTTCTTTAAGTATTATACAATGTACTCCAATATCAGAATGAGCCATGAATACATGCATTGCTTATTTTCTGAAATGTTATTTAAAATAATAATTTTTTAAAAATAAATTAACATTAAAAAATTGTATTATTTAAAATTTTATTGTTGCCATTTGGCATCACAGTTGTTATAACTTATTGATTAAATTCCTAGACTTAACTACTACATAACACTGATTTTGAGCCATGAACCTGGTGCTTAATCTTTTTTGTTTTTTTTGGCAGATCCAGGGATTGAACTCAGGCCCTTGCACTAGCTAGGAAATTCCATATAATCTTGATAACAGCATCATTCTAGAAGCTTCAGTATTTTGTTTTAAAATTCTATTCAAACCTGTTCATAGTGTTGTTATAGATTATAAAAAGAATTCAAAACAATTTGTATAATTTTTCAATAAATATTTAATCTTTAAAATAATAATATTGGAATTTGTAATAATTTGACCTTCCAATAATTTGATAGTTCCTTAAAGGCTATGAACAAATGTTATTGTGATACATGTTCTTATATATATATACATTGGGACATCTTTGTTATTGACATGAGACTAATTTGAGATAACAATAATATACATGACAATGTAGCATTGAGAAGCATGTATGTACATTATGAATTTAAAATATGTATGAGAAAATCAAGTTATTAAAACCAATAATTAACTATGACACTTAGAACTACTGAGAGTAAAGGAGGAAAATATCAGGTTAACATAATATAAATCTCTTGATACACTCTGTCAGAAATAGCCTTAACATCCAGTCCTTGTTGATGGAGTTAATAATGAAAATTAGAAAGTATGAATCCAGTAAGTTGATGAGCTGAGAACAAATTACATGTAGCAAAAGAGTTTAAGTATTTGCTATTGCCTGTGCTTTCTAATAAAATTTTCAAGTACTGTCCTATTATGAAAACATGAGTACAAGAGCTATTTATTGACAGTTGCTCAATATGATTGCTCAATACAAAGAGTTGTCACATAAGGTAAAACAAAAAACATAAAGGGACAAAATGAAATGGGGACAGGTGTATGAGGAAACTTTAGGGGATAGAAAAGATGAATGAAGCTTTAAAAATGCATGCAAAGGAACCTATACTTAGAATTTTAATGAAAGATGGCTTAGGAGAACATAACATAACATTTTGAGGCTAATTATCACTAATAATGACAGGCTTGCGATTTGTTTAATTGCAGATGAGGACTGCAACGTGAGGAGAGCTACAAGTGTGGAAGTGGTAGAGTGATTAATCTTTATCAACCCCTCATAAGACAGCTGGTTACAAACAGCTAGCTCATATTGCAAGCAATTTAAACAATTCCCCAAATATAATAGCAAGAAGATGAGTTTGTTCGAAACCTAAATCCAGATCAAACATGTAGACAATCTATCATAATTATTTATGTCACCATCATCTTTTATGTTGACGTGCTGAAAACCTGTTCCCTAACATAATCATTCTGAAAAAAAAAAACTAAAGCAACTTCCGAGGCAGCTAAAAATAAGTCCTATCTACATTGAGCATAATGGAATATATGCCTTTAAGAATGGGTTTCGAATTCTGAAGTAGAGCAGAACAGAAGTAGCAAGTACTTTTGCCCCGTGGGTCTAAAGTTTTCTCTTAAGCTCATATAATTTAAGCCTTTAACCTTTTGGATTGACTTTCCTTATTTGTAAAATGAAAATAACAGCTGTCCCTTGAAAGGATGGTGAAAATTAAAGACTTCATAACAGTTACTATTATTCATTTTAATATACTGAAATAATAAAACCTGGTCACTTGGGATAAAAAAAATAAAATTATATTGAATTGTATCTAGTTAAATCTAGTTAGCAGCATACCATTCTTCAGAATGTAAAATGAGCTTTTCAAATGACAGAACTGCATGCCCATTATAAATGTCTGTTGGTCTGAATCTGACATGTACATAAAATACGGGCAGAATATAATTTATATACATGGATTACATATGTATATGTCTGTTGAACTTTTTATGGCATCAATTACGAATCCACACAGATGCATAAGAACTGCCACTATAAAGCTGAATCAGCCTGGTTAACTGAGATCAATTAAAATACTTGTAAAAAAATTAAAAATATATTAGACTTTATGATTAGTGTCCTTTGCATTTAGGTATGGCATTGTGATTTTAAAAATTTATGGTTGTTTGCAAGGATCTTACTGTGCAGGTTTCCTCCCCAGAAGAAAAACAGGTTTTCTGTCGGAATACTCATCCTAGCACTGACAAGAACACAGAGAAACCATATAGCACCTGCACACTTTAAGTTCTGACCTGTAGGAGTCAGTATATAAGACTTAGATTCTTCTAACTCAGTTTTTCCTTTTTTATTGTTATGGCCATTACCATTTTACCCTTCCTAACCACCTGGATGCTTACTGACCTCATGCAGCACAATTTGCCCTGCTGGACTATTGTACTATTTATTCTAATGTACAAGAATAAACATAGAAGTCTTACTTTAAAAGCAATGATCCTTTAGTCTCAGTTAATGTATTTTACAGACATGTATCTGTTTTTTCATCACTTATTCTGTACTCTTGCCACCATTGAGTAGTTCGTTTGCCTCTTGACAATATTTAAATTTCCACTGTGCTATTAGCTTAAAACTGGCTGTTACTTGGACAATGGAAGCAAATTAGACATTTAAAAATATTGCAGGGTCTCCTGAACAAAAATAGAAAATCCAAGAAGATAATGATTTTGTTTTATTTCTTGAGTAAATTGACAATTATGAAATCTAAAAGTTTATGGTTATCATTTGGTGCATTGAATCCATCTGAGCTTTGCAGGTAAATATTTTGATTTTTTGTGTATTTAAATAATATTTTTTTTCTTCCCACTAATTATAATCTCCATTAACTTGAAAAGTTTTAAATTGGAAGGCCAACTTTAATTTATGGATCAGTAAGTGAATTTGACAACATGAATTGCAACATTTAACCTGCGAATGGATAACAAAATAGGTGAAGAAAGTGATAAATAGTTCACAATAAATTTATAAGTGTGTTCACAATGGTTGTGTTAAGGCAGTTTCCTTGAATTTTTGGTCAATCTATAGTTCCTTTAACTGTAATCCTAGCTCTTGGGAGGCTGTAAGCAGGCAGATCACTCTGAGTCTGTTCTAGTAGTAAGACCCTGAACACCCTGTAGACCCTTCCTTAAAATACAGAAAAAAATATATATGTAGTTCCTTCAGTTGCATCTGTTTTTCTATTTTGCACTCCATTTTACGCAAATAACAATACAGCTGTGATCAAATTGTTTATTTCTTCAATATAAAGCCAAGTTATAGTATCTCAAAGTTTTCCTAAATTCCAACTCTAGCTGTTTTCACATTTACTTAGCAAAATTAAAACCAAATCATTGCAATCAGGTAACTAAATGTGAAACCTCACAAAAGTTCTACTAATATAGTGTCTACGAGTAAATGAATGTTATTTGAATTTGGTTTTAAAAAGTTCTCTAAATTATGTGATTATTGTACCCATTAAGGTCATCATTTAAAAAAAAAGTTTATACATATAATCTGTCGAAATAAATACTTCTAATGTGAAAATAGTTATCATTTGTGTATATCTCTATAATACACTTTCTGCAACAAAAATATACTTTCTAGGGACCAACCAGAAAGCTCAGCAGACAAAAGTTCCTGCTTAGGCAGAGTGCAGGGAGCAGGGTGCAATCCCCAGCAAGCTGTGTCGGCCCCACCCCCAGGATGCACTGAGATGAGGACTGAGACTGGGCGTGGTGGCACGCACCTGTATCCCAGGACCTGGAAGACTGAAAACAGGAGAAGCACTACAAGTCTGATCTACATAATGAGAACCTATAGATCCTGTATGAAATACAAAAAACAAACCAACCAAAAAAAACCCTTTCCATTAGAACCTTTAAAATCAGGCTTTACTTTTTCAAAAAGCACTTTAAATATAACCTTTAATTTGAGTTAGATGTTATGAGCTATGAGGCACTTAAATTATAATATTCTGCAAGGATTTTCTTTAATCTTATATAAGTTCTAATCTTTGAATCTTAATTTAAATTTATGAACATATAAACATACACATATCCATGTAGTATCTATTGGTATATTCATATAGCAAATTTATCCACTAGGTCAATATTTGACAGTAAATAGATTTTTCAAGTAGAGGATTTTGATTTTATTGAAACTAAAAGCAAAATATACTACATGTATTGGTCTATATGGTTCTAGAGAAAGCAGTTCCATTTAACTATTTTGCCCTAAAGGTAGATAAGTACTCCAAAACCAAAACTCTATGTGTTAAAAATATATGATTTGTATCAATTTGCTAGTTTAAAACATAACATTTTGCCATGATCCTGTTTCAAGTTATATATGAAATATTGCATGATTCAAAACATAATGGGAATGAAGGTAAGGACAGATGACAAAAAAAAAAGAAGTGTGGGATATATATGTATCATTCCCAAAAGGAACATACACCTTATTTACTACAAATACTGGGTGTAAAAAAGAAACAGGAGGGTGATGAAGGATGGGGGACAGGGAGGGAGCAAAGGGAAAAAATATCCAAAACTTGAATTAAGGTGTGCTACATACATGAACCAACTTCTCACAAGGAAATCATGCACTGCTCCACACATGTACCAATAAAAACACAGATTTTGTTTATTTACATAGTTATTTATTTATTTACTCATTATTTTGCATTTTAGGGAAGGGTCTACAGGGTGTTCAGGGTCTCACTACTAGATCAGACTCTTAGTGATCCGCCTATTAACAGCCTCCCAAGAAGTGGGATTACAGGCACGCGCCACCATGCCCAGTTTCAGTTGCTGTCTCAGAGCCCTCCTGGAGTGGAGCCGGCACAGCATGCCTGAAGCTTGAACCCCTGGCCCTGAGCCTCCTTGCAGGCTCTTTAATCCACTGAGCTATTAGGCTGGCCCTAAGAATATAGATTTTTGGAGGCATGCAACAGAGATATGCACGAGCAAGTTATGCAGAAATAAAGACGTTTGGGACCTTAAGGTCAAAACCTCTCAGGATTTGTGGTTAGAGTAAAATCTAGCCTGCAGGGTAGAATCCAAACATTGCTTTAAATAGTAAATGCTTCAGTCCTCTCTCTGAATTCTACTTTGTCACATAGATTGGTCGAAGGGCAGTGATGGTGCAGAGCACCTGCACCTTCCCCTGGCCTACCTGGTTCTATCACTAAAAAGCTACTGAAGCTTCAACTGGAACATTCTTTTCTTTCCTGAGTCTCTCTCACTAAGAGAGGTATTGGTGAAGTCGCCCTCTTGGCCCTTTCGGAATTTAAGGTGGACTTTAACTTCAAATAAACACTCAAACTTTGTGCCATGCCA
>PVKA01006972.1:62501-80446 GCA_004027165.1 Ctenomys sociabilis
TTTTTTTTTTTTTTTTTTTTTTTTTTTTTTTTTTTTTTTTTTTTTTTTTTTTTTTTTTTTTTTTTTTTTTTTTTTGTAAATAAAATAAAGCTAAGGCAATAAATAACAGCAATCTAAAGATTCTCTTTAGAAAAATTAGATACTTGGCAGGCTAAATAGCTCAGCAGATTAAAGCACCTGCTTAGGCAGAGTGCAGTGGCCAGGGTTCGATCCCCAGTGTGCTTTACTGGCCCCATCGCAGGGGAGCGCTGAGGTAGGGATTGAGACTGGGTGTGGTGGAGCAAGCCTGGAATCCCAGCTCTTGGGAGGCCGAACACAGGCAGATCGCTATGAGTCTGATCTATATAGTAAGTCCCTGTAAGCCATGTAGACCCTGTCCTAAATATGAAAAAGAAAAAAAAAAGACAAAGAAAAATCAGATATTGAGCCTATTAAATGGTTCTAGTAATTATAAGTCAATAAAGTCTTAAAACCTTGTCAATTAATTGTGAAATACTGTTAAGTAATGCTGTGTGAACACCATAAAATTATGTCCATAAATGCTTCACATATATTACAAGTAGTTATCTATACATATCACAAGGTGATCAGTGAAACTTAATGAGTGGGGATTGTATAATGTAGGGCATATTTAAAGAAAAGAGTGTGGCATTTTTGTAGAACAAACAGAAATGAAATTACACATTTTATTACTTGTATTTCCATTTGATGCATTTAGTGTCATAGCTCTTCTCATGAAGTCAAAATATCCATTTCATGGTCTCCTTAAATTTTCAAGTTCATTAATAATTAAATACATACACGGGAGTTTTATAAGCTAATTTACTTAGCATGAAACAACAGGAATCACATAAGATTTCCAGTTGTTTATTTCTTCCTGAATAGCTGAGGATGACAATTTCATAATCAATGAGTCATCTGAGTGAGATCAGAACCTTGCTATGTAACTTCTCAGCCAATAATTCATTAATCCCATTTGCGTCTAATGCAGGGAAACGTGACATGAACTAATCTGATTCGCATTTTTCCTATCACTTTTTTAAACAATGATGAATGTCTCACCACCGTTTTTGTGGTCTGAACAGCGATCTAACAAACAGCTTCACGGGTGGCTTCAGTATTAAATTATGTTGATTCAGGCAAGGTGAGCATTTTTGGGTGCACACAAGCAGGAAACTGGCAGATTGATTGAATTTGCTCCAGCGATGTTTATATTTGTGTAATGAGGCAGCATCATCTAAATTAATGACCTTCCTGTGACATTTTAATAATCCAGGTGGAGAACCATGTCGGTATACTACAGGAAAATAGCAAACTCTTCTCATTACTATAAAATATCAATGATGTTGAAAATAGCAGATATGTTACCAACACTTTTCTATTTCCAGAATTAAACATTCCTGAAGTGGTTGTGATGCGGCATGCTTTAACATATTAGTCAAAATAATCTTCCTTTTTTTTTTGTATTGTTAAGGAAGGCTCTGCAGGGTGTTCAGGGTCTCGCTGCTAGATTGGACCTAGTGATCTGCCTGTTTACAGCCTCCAAGAACTGGGGTTACAGGTGCACGTCACCACATCCAGTCTCAATTGTCATCTCAGTGGGACCAGGGGCAGAGCTGGCATGGCAGACTAGGTTTCGAACCCCTGGCCTCTGCACCTGCTTGCGGTGCTTTAATACATTGAGCTATTTGGCTCATCACTCCTTTTTTTGTAAACCAATTATTACCATAAGTTTAAACACAAAAATTGAAATGTATTGTCTTGACAGCGTCAACTCAAATTTGATACACTTTTATCTATTTCTGAAATACAGACACATAAATTATCTAAGTATATTCTTTGGCATTTTTAATTTCTTTCAGTAGTTTATCACACAGAAGAGCCTATACATGTTACAAATATTATTGTCTTTTAGAGTTTTTGTAATCTGACTCATTTTACTTAAATTTAATACTTGATTTTAGTCATCTAGTGCTACTGTCATGCTGTTTCATCTTTCTTTTGAGCTAGATAAAGTATGTTGCAAAGAGCAATTTTCAAAATACATCTTTGTAGTAATATGCATACATATCATCATATTAAGTTGCTACCAGTAAGAGGTAGTGGTCAATGATATTGGGTGATTTATTACATTGACCTTTGAAAATAATTTTACTTTGTAGTACCATCAAAACTGTGTAAGAATTCTGTTTTCTTCTTACCAATCATGATTTTTAAAATCCAATTACACTGCCTTCATTTAAAATTTTCTGTTTCCTAGTATCATTATAAATCATACCACTCAGATCTTCAATAATCTTAGGCATATCTCATCAGCTGGATGTGCCAGATAGGGACTCGTAAGTAATAACTGGGTTTTTAAAGATTCATTTCCGGAATCTGGAGCTACAAAAATGATTATTGCAGAGGGATGTTCAGCTTAAGATAAAGGGACAGCCATAGAGGCTAAAATGAGTTAAAACACAATCACATTTGAATGTTTTGAAATAATAATTAACTGAAACCTACTGCTGATAATAGAGCAATGACTGAAAAGAAATATTTCTTTTACTGTCAGCAATTTAATAGGATATTATATATGGATATTTCTGTTCATATGTATTTCATTTCAATATTTCTTTGCAATATTTCTTAGTTTGTATGTACTAAAGTTCTTTTCTTTTCTTTGTTTTTTTGCAGAACCGGGGATTGGACTCAAGCCTTTGCACTTGCCAGGGAAGTATTTATTCCACTGAACCATCTCCCCAGCCCCATATGTACTAAAGTTAACAGAATAGAAAATATTTGCATTATCCTACACAAATTTTCAAAATCTAGGGTTTTACATTTATCAATATTTTATCCTTCAAAAATATCTCCATCAGTTAAAAATAAAAATACAATAAAGTTGGCATAGGAGATAATAAGAGCTTCTTTCATTGCACTTAGCCTCTCCTTGTTACAAGTTACCTTGTAAGCCTGACTGAATAATGCTAGAAGATACAGAAAAATTAATTCTAGCTAATACCTGAGGAGACACATATATCATAAGAGGTTACATATACTCAAGGTTATTAAGAACTGTTGAGTTGGCCTTGACTATGTCCCCACAGGCCAAACAACTTCCTGGTGGTCATTCCATTGTTTTCCCAAAAAGCAGTTAATGCTGTTCAGGGAAAAACCCCAATGAATGACTGAGGAAGTGTGGTCCATGGGAGTTGCAGCTCCATCTGGTGAGACAACTGTGTATTCCTACCCTCTCTCAAAAAATCCCAGACATGGCTGCCCAATAATTGGCCTTCTGAGAATGTTAATTTCCTGCCCTACTTCCTGGACTTGTGAAAGGAAGTTGCCTCCCGAAAGATTGCAATTCACTATGTCAATGCTCTCCCTCCCCGAGTGCAATTCAAGAAGAGAATAATTTAAAGACACTCACCACATCATGATCATAAAAGAATGACAAAGAAAGAAATGTGGAGTAACACTGCCATTGACCTCCTGTCTCACTTCTTCAGGATTTTAAATAATTCCTGGCCCTCTTGGTATTCAGAGTCTGGAGAGAAACCTGCTATTCTTATGGTGATTTTTTATTCCTATTTTCATAAATGAGTCGGTATTTCCTTCTTGTACTATTCTTTCCTTGTTATGTTGTCTAAAATATAACACTGAAAGTATTTTTCTGGTTATGCCTGCTTAGTTTTGGAAATGGCCTTTTAACTTGGATATCTATCTTTTCCAAGAAAACCATTTGGGAAATGTTCTATTATTTTAGTTTATATTATTATATGTCTTTATAACTGATGGCTGTTTTTTTTTCCAGTACACATTCAAGTTTATTTTTATAACTAAAACCCAGAGTTCCTGGATGTTTTGTCTCTAGTTTGTTTATTCATTCATTTTTGTTTTTCATTGAGTGTTAGAATTCAGCAGTCCTGTCTCCACACTCTGCAGTACTGTCTCCTGGTTAAGCATATCAGTGAGGCTTTCCACTAATTTGTTGAGCTTTGTATTTTGATAATTTTGATTTTCTTGATCATTCTTCAAGATCCTTAGCTCTTCACTAATTTTTTTTTTCAAGTCTTGCATTGCCCTTCTCAATTTATTCAGCTGTTTATCTTCTTTGTTTGTTTGTGTATTTTAGGGGAGAGTCTACAGGATGTTCAGGGTCACAGGAATAGTTCAACTTATAGTAATCCACCTATTTATAGTCTCCCAAGAGCTGGGATTACAGGCATGGGCCACCACGCCCAGTCTCATTTGCTGTCTCAGCACACCCAGGGGCGAGGCTGGCATGGTGGGACCGGAGATTGAACCCCTGGCCTCTGCACCTGCCTGCAGGTTCTTTAATCCACTGGGATATTTGGCCATCCCACAGCTGTTTATCTTATGCCCCATGAAGTTTTTAATAATTTTAAAAAATCAGTCAACTTTAAATACCAATGATGACAGTGCATGTATATCGATACACTCATATTCAGTTACTAAAAAGACAAGGATATTTGGAAAGGGCACATTTCCTTGTTAATATTTCTTGTGTATCAATTTTTAGATGCATATATCATATTAAGATGCAAATCTCTTCTACTCTGAGTCTTACGAGTGACCAAACTACTATCAAAGTTTTGATTACAACTCAGAAGGGAGACATAAATCATTTTCATAATAATGGAACAAATATTGAAATACACAGATGACCAACTATTTAAATACATTAAAAACCAACTAATAGGAATAACTTTACTGACATTAAAAACAGAAAACATCAATCAGAATGATGTTTTTATTTATCATAGTAAAAATCAAGGGCCAATTCTGCCATCTTCCTTGAACCTGCTCATGCCACCCAGCCACAGACCGGCCTGAGACAGCAGCTGATTCCAGCAGCCTCCTGGATCCTGCCCCAAGCTCTCCCAGCAAGTGGGGATTTGAAAGACTCACCAGGCTTCTCAGATCAGTGAGAGTATGGTGAGTCTGAAGGACAGCCATTGGCTTCTTCCCACACACACTACCCGGATCCCTGCCCCAGAGCCCTCCAAGCCAGTGACTGGCCTGAAACCTCAGAAACCACTCACCAGCACTTCCCCGGATCCCCTGCCCTAAACCCCGCTGAACAAGTGGGAATTTCCCCGATTCTAGGGGCATCAAAGTTCAGTGAGTGTAGAACTCCAGGCCCGCCGTGCCTCAGAGACATTTCCCAGGGATTCCCTGGCTCCCCCCCTCCCATGGCCTGGTGAGAGTTCCAGGCCCACCGTGCCAGGGAAACATTTCCAGGTGATTACCGGTCCCACCCCACAGCCCCAGACCCAGTGCAGGTGGGCCTAGAGTGAGAACTGCAAGCCTGCCACACTGGAGGGACATTTCTTAGCAATCCTCGGTCCCACGCAATGGCCTGAAACCAAGCACAGCCTGGCCTGTGAGTGAGGGCTCCAGGCCTACTGCACCAAAGGGACCTTTCCCAGCGTTCTCGGGTTACGGAATGTAGACCCGGACCCAGCACAGGCTGGCCAACCCAGTATAGCCTACTCAGTGAATAAGATCATCCACTATCTTTTTGTGAGCCCAGAAGACCCACCAAAGCCCAGGCCTGCCCACCTAGAGAGCGACCTGCCAGACACAGGAGGGCTGACCCCGGTAATTTTCTGGATCCACTCCCCAAAGCCAGGTAGGACGGGGAATTGTCATTACTTGTTCTGCATCCTAGATCGGTTTGTGCTTGCTGGAACAGGGAACCAACAGAGGGAACCAAAGGAGATACAGCAAAAAAGCAACTGAAAACAACAGCTAGATCCAGGATAGGTATACGTGGATAATCTCAAACTTAATAGACTGGCACCTTAATCTCATAACAAGCTGAGGTTATAGCTGCACCAAAGATCTACACAAAAGATCAAAGGTCAGTGCTATACAAAAGGACAAAGAGAAGGGGAAAAATGGAATCCCAGAGCTCGAGTCCATCAGGAAGAGTAGAGGACACTAGCTCAGCTGCAATGAATGAATTAACAGATACAGCAGCAGAGGAACAACAGCAGAAAGCTATAGAGAAAATAAAACGAGAAGTAATTCCCCAAATTAAAAAAGAAATATCTGAAAACATAGTATCTGAAATAAAGAATGAATTCCAGAAACATTGGGTGGAAAAACTATGCTCACCCAGAACAAGTGCAGAGAGTACTATTCCAGCTGAAATATATGAATTAACAGGATCTGAAGCAATGAAACAACAGCAGAAAGATCATGAGGAACTCAAAGCAGAAATAAGTCTGAAATCAAAAAAGAATTCTTTGAAAAAAAAAGAATTCTTTGAAATCATAGCATCTGAAATACAAAAACAAGTCCAGAAATATACAGAGGAAACCCAACTTGGAAGAAGCACTGCAGAAAGAGATGAAAAATATGATGGATTCCATGAATGAGCAATACAGAAAAGAAATAGAACACATTAAGCACAGTGAAAGAGATATACAAGAATTAAAAATAGCCATCACGAATCTGAAAAACCATCTGAGTGAAGGCAAAGACAGAGTTTCAGATCTTGCAGATGCCAAAGCAGCTAGTGAAAAGGTGAGAAAGGATCTCTTAAAAACAAAGAGAATGCAGGAAAAAAATAATCCATCACCTGCAAGATGATGCCAGGACGAACAATGTGAGAATAATTGGTATCAACGAGAAGGAAGGAGTCAATACAAATTACATAAAAAGAATTTGGGGAGAAATAATCGCAGAAAACTTCCCAAAATGAGGAAACAATCCAACATTCAGGTCACAGAAGTACACAGAACACCAAATAACTTCAACCCAAGTAGAAACATACTGAGACATATAATAGTTAAGATCCCAGAAATCCAACACAAAAATAATATACTGAAAGCTGCTACAGAGAAGAAGGAGCTCACATTCAATGGAAAACCCATCAGAATTGCAGCTGACTTCTCTACACAACCAAAGAAGGCAAGTGGAGCATGGAGCAGAGTTCTTCAAGTCGTACAAGAAAACAAATTTCAGCCCAGACCACTATACCCTGCAAAACTCTCTTTCAAGTTTGATGGAGAGGTGAAATACTTCCACGACAAAGAACAACTAAAGAATTTCATGATGACAAGGCCATCCCTTCACAGGCTGCTGAAAGATGTTCTAGAGAGAGACCACAATGACCAGAACTCCATGAATGAGAATGGAAGGAACTCACTAAACAGGACAGACAATTAAACACAGGGTACAAAGGAGTAAACAACACCAGGTAAATATCTTGACAAACATAAGTCAGCACATTTCAATTATAACCATCTATGTAAATGGACTCAATTTTCCAATTAAGAGAAATGGACTGGCACAGTGGATTAGGAAACAAAATACAATATGATGTATACAAAAAACACACTTAGCCCAAAAGGACATTCATAGGCTCAAAGTCAAAGGATGGAAAATAATACTACATGTCCCAGCACCTCAGAAAGTAGCAGGACTAGCAGTTCTGTTCTCAGACAGTCTCAACCTCAAACCAAGAAAAATCAAACGACATAAAGAAGGCCACTGTATATTGGTCAATGGAAAAATTCAAGAGCAAGAAGTAACACTCATAAATATTTTGCACCAAACACAGGAGCACTCAACTATGTAAGACAAATCTTAAGGGACATGAAAAACTTAATGTCTAAGAACACAATCTTAACAGAAATCATTAAAACACCCTTATCTCAAAAAGATAGGTCAACGAGACAAAAAAATTAGCAAGGAAGTAGCAGAACTGAACCAGAGCTTGGAACAAATGGACCTCGTGGACGTATACAGAGTGTTCCACCCAACCACAGCTGAATACACATTTTTTTCAGCTGCACACTGGTCATTTTATAATATAGACCACGTGCTAGTCCCTAGAACATGATTAAGTATATGCTAGAAAATAAAATTATCCCATGAATACTATGTGACCACAATGCAATGAAACTGAAAATAAATGACAAAAGAAACCAGAAAAACCCGCTAAATTTATGGAAACTAAACAACACCCTACTCAGCAATCAGTGGGTTGCAGAAGAAATTCAAAAAGAAATTCAACGATATGTACAATTCAATGAAAATTCAAGTACAACTTACCCGAATTAATGGGATGCAATGAAAGTAGTTCTTAGAGGGAAAATCATAGCTATGAACTCAGACATTAGGAAAATAGAAAGGGAACAAATTAGCACTCTAATGTTGCACCTCCAACAACTAGAAAAAGAAGAGCAAACAAAGCTCAGAGCACAAAACGGGAAGAAATCATAAAGATTAGAGCAGAAATTAATTCAACTGAGATGAAAAAAAAAAAGTTCAAAGAATCCACAAATGAAAAAAATGTTTCTTTGAAAAACTAAATAAAGTTGATAAGCCTCTTGCCAACCTCATCAAGAAGAGGCAAAAGAAAATTCAAGTACAAGCGATAAGGAATGAAAAGGGTGAAATCACCACAGACCCAGGGGAAATTCAGAAGATTTTCAATAGTTACTTTGAGAATCTTTGAACTCACAGAATAGTAGACACAGAAGAAATGGATAGATTCCTCGAAAGGTACAAATTACCAAAACTGAATCAGTAAGATACAACAACTCTCAATAAGCCAATAACAGCCAACGAAATATGAAATGTCATAAAAAGCATACTGACAAAGAAAAGTTCAGGTCCTGATGGATTCACAGCTGAATTCTACAAAAAATTTGTAGAAGAAATAATCGCCACCCTGCACAAACTCTTCAATGAAGTTGAAAAGGAAAAAGTCCTCCCAAAATCAATTCTGAAGGCAAGTATAATACTGATTCCAAAACCAGGGAAAGACACAACCAAAAAGGAGAACTACAGGCGAATCTCCCTCATGAATATAGATGCAAAAATACTCAACAAAATCCTGGCAAATAGAATACAACAAATCATCAAGAAGATCATACACCTTGACCAGGTAGGAATCATCCCAGGGATGCAAGGATGGTTCAATATGCGAAAATCTATAAATGTAATACACTATGTTAATAGACTGAAATCTAAAAAGCATATGATCATCTCAATTGATGCAGAGAAAGCCTTTGACAAAGTTCAAAAGTCATTCATGTTCAAGGTCCTACAGAACATTGGAATAGATGGACTCTATCTTAACTTGATAAAAGCCATCTATGACAACCCAAAAGCTCATATAATCCTAAATGGGAAAAAACTGAAATCTTTTACTCTTAAATCAGGTACAAAACAGGATGTCTTCTATCACCCCTCCTATTCAATATAGTCTTGAAATCCTTAGGAACAGCCATTAGAAAAGAGGGAGAAATAAAGAGAATAAGAATAGGTAAAGAAGAAGTTAAATTATCACTATTTGCAGACGACATGATACTTTACTTGGGAGACCCTTCAAATTCCACCAAGAAACTACTAGAACTGATACAGAAATTCAGTAATATAGCAGGATACAAAATCAGTACTTAAAAGTCAGTAGCATTCCTCTACACAGATGGCAAGCACACTAAAAGGGAAACAATAGAAATTATACCTTTTACAATAGCACCACGGAAAATGACATAACGTAGGATTCACTTACCCAAGGAAGTCAAAGATCTTTTCATGGAAAATTACAACATCCTAAGAAAAGAGATTATAGAGGATTTCAGAAAATGGAACGATATTCCATGCTCCTTGATAGAAACAACCAACATCGTGAAGATGGTCATACTCCCAAAATTGCTGTACAGATTTAATGCAATCCCTATCAAACTGCCACCAACATACCTCCCAGATATAGAGAAGTCAATCCTAAAATTTATTTGGAACCACAAACGACCTAGAATACCAAAGACAATCTTGGCCAATAAAGACAAGGCAGGAGGTATCACGATTTCTGACTTGAAATTATACTGCAAAGCCACTGTGATAAAATCAACATGGTATTGGCAACAAAACAGACCTCAGGATCAGTGGAATAGATTAGAAGATGCAGAGGCATCTACAATCACACTCAGCCATCTGATCTTCGACAAAGGGGCTACGCAAGCTCACTGGAAGAAACATAGCCTCTTTAACGAATGGTGCTGGAAAACATGGTTTTCTACATCCCAAAAAGTAAAACTTGACCCAGCTCTATCACCATGCACTAAGTTGAAGTCAGAACGGATTAAAAAACTAAACATTAAAACAGAAACACTCAATCTCCTGGAAGAGAAAGTAGGAGGAACTCTTGAAGACATTGGGGTAGGTGAAGAGTTCTTGAACAAACATATATTCGCATGGGAAGCACTTGAAAGAATCAACAACTGGGATCAACTCTTCTTAAGGAGCTTCTGCATGTCAAAAGAAATTGTCAACAGAGTGAAAAGACAACCCAGAAACTTTGAAAAACTCCTAACTAATAAGCAATCAGACAGAGTACTACTGTCTAGAATGTATAAAGAACTAAGATATAACAGGGTCCTTAAATTTAAAGACCCAATTCAGAAATGGGCATCTGAGATGAATACACACTTCTCAAATGATGAAAATACAGAAGTGAATAAATATATGAAAAAATGCTCCACTTCTCTAGTCATCCATGAAATGCAAATAAAAGCCACACTGAGTTACCATCTCACTCCAGAATGAATGCCTATCATAAGGAAATCTACCAACAACAGATGTTAGAGAGGTTGCAGAGAAAAGGGCACACTTCTCCACTGCTGGTGGGAATGTAGACTAGTACAACCATTGTGGAGGTCAGCGTGGAGACTCCTCAAAACTGTAAGACTAGAAATCCCATTCAAGCTGCTATCCCCTACTGGGAATTTTCCCAAAGTAACTGAAAACCTTGTATCATTGTGATATATTTGTACCTATGTTTGTAGCAGTGCAATGTGTGATTGCAAAATCTTGGAAACACCCAAACTGTCCATCACATGAGGAATGGTTGAAAAGGTCTTATTATTTCTATATAATGGAGTATTACTCAGCTATTAAGAATGATAAGCTTGAAGCATTTATACTGAAGTGGTTGCCACTTGGACATATACTCGGAAGTGAAATAAACCAGACATACATGTGTAAATATCTTATAGTCTCCCTAGTACAAGAAGTGAAAGGCAGAAATACAAATGGAATCGTACAAGAACAAGTAAAATCAATTGAGTCAGATAAGGCAAAGTGAATGGCATATGCTGCAGGACACTGATCAGCTTTTCTTCTGGATCGTTAACAACCTTAGTTCACGGATCAAAGTTGGAGAAATAGAAGAGCCACAAGGCCAGCCAACATTTTAACCTTAGCCTTTCAAGGTCAGCAAAGACTCAGGACATAGCTGAGCCTGTACTGCAACATCATGAAATGCTGTTGACCTCCAAATTTTCTGAACAAGGACATTATGGAGCCGCAGAAGAAAGATATCGAAGTTCTATAGTGTGCCTGGGGAGAGTCACATGGAGAGAAAACTTTCTTTCAGGCTCTCTCTGAGAGCAAACTGGTCAAGCACTCGCCGTGACTCATCCACATAGATGACACAGACAAAGGATCTACAGAATAAGGCACAGGACTACAAGATAAACCCTGAGGGGACTACACTGATCTCATAAGAAACATAAAGTACATGTGTTGGTATATAAGTCTTGCTCTATCTAGATCTCAACCATCCAGTAGAAAAGCATAAAAATGAAGTATACATCGCGGGGCCATAATATTAAGTTGAGCTGTAAATGTCTATGGTCAACAACTTGTTTGAATAATTCACTATTGTTGTGGAATGCTGGACTGTGTTGGATTATGTTTTCGAGTTGAAGCACCTAAGTTAGTTGAATCACAATGGAGTGCCCAACTTTGACAGGTGTAGATAAAGGAGGGGTATAGAAAGGAAGAATCATGATGTGTGTGTATAGACAGTACATTTGGGATTGATAACGCTGTGCTTCTACATAATGCTATGAGAGGCAAGATTTGCACTAATGGTGTTTGGACAGGATATTATGTCAGCTTCTTGTACTATGGACAACCACTAGGAAAATAACAAGGTAGACAGTATTAATCATTGAATCTTTGATGTAATTCAGGTTTAAAAATAAGATACGCAAACAGCTACACTCTCTTAATTTACTGATAAAAGACATACGGTATAATAATGTCTGTAAGTATAATATCATATATGCACCTTCTACGATACCAAAATATTATGAAAACAGTTTGCAATGTATTACTTTATCAAATCCATCTTGTCAAGGTATCTTAAAACTGTCTCATTGATATTTGTACTTCAATAAAACAAAAAATAAAATAAAATAAATAAAAAATAATAAAGTAATAAAATGTAGAGGTGGCTAGAAAAAGTTGAAAGAAGATTTTAAAAGAAAAATAAGAAAATGATAAGGGGATCAAAAAAGAAGCAAATAC
This sequence comes from Ctenomys sociabilis, assembly GCA_004027165.1. Lineage (NCBI taxonomy): Eukaryota > Metazoa > Chordata > Mammalia > Rodentia > Ctenomyidae > Ctenomys > Ctenomys sociabilis. The sequence continues at coordinate 74,844 of PVKA01006972.1, forward strand.
TAATTAAAGAAAAAAAAGTAAATAAAATAAGATTAAAAACAGAGGGCCGGGGAAATGGCTCATTAGCATAAGTGCTTCCCTGGCAAGTGCAAGGGCCTGAGTTCAATCCACCAAACAAACAAACAAATAACTAAATACAATGGGGAAAAAATCAACAACAAAAAAGAGAAGAATAAAACATAAACAAAACGCCCCCCCCAAAAAAAAAGAAAGAAAGAAAGGAAAAGCATCGTGTTTCCAAAATATTGCTTCTTCCTGGGGTACAGGGATGGAAGCATCTCTTAGCAGGACATATTGCGTCCTGTACTGTGAATTATTGGACAGGGATGTGAGATGCCAGGGGTCTGATATGCTTCCTCGCCACAGGCAATTAAAAGGCAGTTCCTCTGTGAATGACGAGGCCTTTCCTGGCTTCCTCCTAGGTGAGTCAAAAGTGCACCTTGGGCCTCAGGGTTTCATATTTCTTTTGTCATTTCTGCGCACACGGAGCCCCAGTCCCCCCGATTCACCGGGAAGGCAGTCCTCTTGCTGCAGAGTGTCTGTGCACACACACACACATGTGTGGTAATCCTGAGTGCAGGCTAGGGGCCTGACCAGATGTCCTGGGAGGTGGTGCAAAAACACGTGACTGTTTTGCCCTGTACTGAGAATCCCATCAAAGGGAGCCAAGAAGTCTGATTGGCTGATTGGGCAGCACTTATTGACTCATTTTCTCTGAAAAACATAAGGTATGAGTATCATACCTTACCATGAAGGCTGCTGCCACTGACCGCTTGTTTCCATTTCTGCCTTAGCCACATGTTAAACTAGTCTGATGATCCCTCGTTGTCAGTATTTCTTGTATATTGATTTTAAGATTCATACATTGTATTAAAATGCAAATCTTTTTTGCTTTGAGTCTTAAGAGTGACCAAACTTCTATCGAAGGTTTCATTACAAGTACCACTCCGAGGGGGGATAAAACCTTTTTAATAATGATGGAACAAATATTGAAATACAGATATTTCAATATACTTACCCTGTCCCTCTCCCTGACTATCTCTTATGTCTGTCTCCTCTATCCTCAGTTACTGCAACAGAGTGTCCCCACTAACACTGCAGTGTGGTTGCTCTGTCTCACGATTTATGGAGTAGCTTAGTCTCTAACAATGAGCCCTGTTTCACAGTGTCTACAAGGTTATTTCACTGGGAGATATGATGAGCACTGAAGCTTCTATTTTCCTTTGACCCAAGCCTGCCATGCCAGGGCAGTCACTTTCAGACTAATTCTTACCCTGGATTAGAAGTTCATAATAACTGGGTTTCTATGCGGCCAGGGTAACCAGTCACTAGGGCTGCTGATGTTCTCCAGGCTTATCTGGTACTTTCCTAGTCTAAATCTCCTAGCACAGAGCCAAAATTTACTGTACGGGGCTTTATTTTCTCCTGAATTTCCTTTTTGTTTTTTTCATAACTAAAAGTATTTTTATTTTATTTTTTCTAATTAATTTTACTGAGAAATAAATAACAATGAGACAGTTTCAAAACAGGTTAGTACAAAAGTAAAACTAATTAATATGCTGCATGTTGTTATCTTTGTAGTAGTTATTCATAGTACAAGACACAGACATGATATCTTGTCTAAACACTATTAGTACAAATCTTTCTTCTCACTGAACTGAGAAAAAGTAGCTGTATATGTATCCTACACATACATTTTTTCCACTACAAAATGGTTCATTTATATCTCCCTTTTTTGTAGAATGAGGAATGTAGAATCTTTGATGAATATTTTTTAAACTAATCCACTGAGGTAGTAACCAATATTAAAAAGAAAACTGTGAAACTGGGAGATTTTTCTTAAGTCTCACGTTCTTGCTACACTACCAATGACTCAACTTATGCACTGCGGAAGCCCAGATATTTCATGATCTTTGCTACACAAAGATAAGCTACTAATCCAATAACAGTCTTTTTACTAAAAAAAAAAAACCTTCCTAATATTTCTAGCTTCTCATAGAAAAATTGGAGCAATTTAAATAAGCACAATTTTTTTTTTCTGTATTTAGGGAAGGATCTACAGGGTGTTCAGGGTCTCACTATGTAGACTGAACTCATAGCGATTCTCCTGTTTATCGCTTCCCAATGCCGGGATTACAGGTGTTCACCACTGCTCACAGCCTCAGTTTCGGTCTTCGTATACCCCAGGTATTGGACCGGCCACTGTGCTCTGCCTAAGCATGCACTTTAGTTCACTGAGCTATCAGGCCAGCCCTCAGCACATTTTTAAATTAAAGTACACAAATGAATAGGATGGGAATATAAGTAGTTGCCCCATTAATAAATAATTTATCTACAGTTTAATAATTGTAAGTAAATACATTGAAAAGTTCAGAAATGTTTGTTTATAACTATATTTTATAATCAGATACTAAAACAATGAAGTACACTTAACAATGCTAGGTTTATTGCAATAATTGTGTTTGGAAATGCATCTAAAATTGCCTGACAAACAGGATTTTAAAAACCTTTGCATTGTACATTTCCTACATGTGTGTTAAAATAATTTTTGAACAAATTAATGCTCATTGATGAAATAATTTCTATAAAGAAATGATGTCATTACTTCAATGACAAGAAATGTGTTAACAATTCCACTCTGAAATTTTATTGTTTGGATATCATTTTTGATGCATAAATAACAGTAGTTTTCTTTTAAATTCATTCTAAATGTGGCATGCCTATAATTCCTGAACTGCATAAAGAAAATTGAAGGACATTAGTTGATATTGATTTGAAGATGATAATTGTAGTACTAAATAGGCTGTGTAGCTGTGGTTTCCTTAGAGAAACATTCAGTTATTGGCTATGCCACCTTTGGCTTCTTTTTTCAGGTAGGCTGCACTATGTTATGCCAGTTTGGACACACCCATTGTTACCATCACAGGAAGATGGAGGAACAAAATACATGTTAACCTTGGAAAAGGGCATCCCAAGAATTAATGCCAGCAGTGCCTGAACATATATAAATTATCTCCTATATCCAAGCAATCATAAATATTCAGAATATAACAAATTGAGTCCTTTTTATTCCTAATGAAGATTTAAAAATTAGAAAAAACAAACAAAAGCTAGTGCTATTAAGTCATGTGTTTTTCAAGAAAATGGAACAGTTGAAACTTATTCTTAAATATGGCAAGTACAGTTTGGAAAAAAAACACAATTTTGAATGTTTATCTTATTGTTTATTGTGAATGAATATTGTTGAACTAAATTAATCCATATTTTTTTCTTTATGTTTAAAGAAAATAAAACGTTCAGGAAGATAGCTCAGTAGAATAAGCATTTGCCTGGCAAGCGCAAGGGCATGAGTTCACCCCCTGGTTCTGCAAAATAAATAAATGAATAAATAAATAAATATTGAAAGTTTACGTTGTGCTCATGACTTAATACACAAAATGTGATTTTATTTAGATGTGACAAAATAGAGCTGGTTGTTACTTCTATTTAAATAACTAAGAATAACTAAAGTTATTAAATATTCTTTAGGATGGCCGTTATTGATAGGATAATATTAATCAATATTCCTGATGAAATAGTTTGTAGAAAGTGACTGAACAAATTAAAAGTTTAATTCAGTTTTTAAACAATTTACAGGTAATTCTCATCCACAGCCAGATAATGGAAAGATTTTAATCTCAATAAAACTAGGCTTTTTATGTAAATAGTACATTTCATAATCGTTTATTATTAATAAGATTTCTGTTTATTTAAAATCTGCAAAATTTACACATTGGTAAAAAAGTAAGATTTCTGTACCTTTGAGACCTAAAAAGTCTGTACATCTCAGAGAAGTTTATGGAATTATATAGCTTAGCTAAATTAATTCTCCTGAGCATAGAAAGACTCCCCGATGCTATTAGAAATACAGTGAAATGTGAGATTAAATTAACATGGTCACAGTTATAAAATTATTAAAACAAATTATAAAAATGTTAACAAAACTGTGCTAAAAATCATTCAAAAGCAAAAGATGAAATCTTATCAAATTATTTTTAAAATAATTCTAAAATTATTTTAAAAATAATTTGATATAATAATAATTTAAAAATTTATGACTAATATCAGAATTCAGTACTATCAGATAAAGAAATATATATGACCAAATATAAAAAAATGAAAACAACGTAACCAGTAGCATTAACTTTGAGAACTTTTGATTCACACTAGAAACATAAGAGTACTCTGCCAGAGGAAAGTTTATTAATGTATTTCATCTTTACTTAGATTATTAAGTAAAGTAAGAACAATAACTGCACCAATTGGCTGGGGAGATACCTAAACAGTCTAAGTGCCTGCCTGGCAAGCACAAGGACAATAGTTTCATCTCAAGTACTATACACTATGCTGATCCTTGAACCCCAGCCATATGGTGCTAGAGCTGAGACCAAATATGGTGACATAAATCTGTAATCCAGTGTTGAGGGGGCTGAGACAGAAGGTTCACTATGAGTGCAAGTTGTGCAGCAAGACCCTGTGTCAAATTAAAAACAAAGAAAATTATATCAATTGGTAATAAGCTATCTGAGCATTTTCATTAAGATTTTCTTTTTCAAATCATGAGAGAAAAGGCAAGTTACTATCATAAATCCCTATTTTTATAAAAATCAAAGTGATTTCATTTGAATATACATAGACATTTAAACAATAGACATTTTATTGTTAAAATTATTATTTTAATTGACTTGAAATTACAAGTTTTAAAAACTGAATGAAATATATTGATGGCAACATCTGCCTGTGAATGGGCATTATGTCTCCAGAAAACTTTAATAGTTTAGAACTACTTAAAGAGTATGGTCAACACTGGAGATGAGTGCAATTTTTTGAGATATTTAATGATAGTTTCCATATTATCTAACATATGGAAATAAAAAATGGACAATGATTTCAAATTATTATCAAAATTATCAAATGTCTAAAAATACAATATATGCTGGTAGAAGATGTGACAGTATAGGAAAATATAACATTGTTACCTAGGAAACAATATCATCAATTTGACTGTCATATCATATAGACAGCAATAAGTAAATCTAAAAAGGTCTTATTTTATGCAATAATTTTTTATTTTGTAAGACTAGTTTGAGCTTCAAAAATTCACAGAATTTATAAAAATATTAAAAAGGCAGAAAAGTCCAATTATATACAAATTATTTCCACCAAAGATGAATAAGATGTGATGGATCCTAAAATTCAACTCTGATTAAAATACCATTAGTATACTTCACAGATCTAAACAACATGCTTCTAAAAATCACCTGGAATCAGAAAAGACCTAGAATAGCAAAAGCAACTCTGGATGTAAAAAAGAAAGAGAGAAAGGAAGAAAGAAAGAAAGAAAGAAAGAAAGAAAGAAAGAAAAAAAGAAAGAAAGAAAGAAAGAAAGAAAGAAAGAAAGAAAGAAAGAAAGAAAGAAAGAAAGAAGGAAGGAAGGAAAGAAAGGAGGAAAGAAAGGAGGAAAGGAAGAAATAGAGAGAACGAGAGAGAGAAATGAAGGCAAATTCTGAAATGACTGCAGAAGGATAGGTGGCGGAACTCCCTGGATTCTGAAGGGGACTCAT